>PVKN010018387.1:0-16872 GCA_004027915.1 Capromys pilorides
TATATATATATATATATATATATATATATATATATATATATATTCTATGAACAAGAACACAAATATAGCCCGGGCACTCTGAGACAGCAATTGAAACTGGGCGTGGTGGTGGATGTCCCTAATCCCAGCTCTTGGGAGGCTGTAAACAGGCGGATCACTATTTGTTCAATCTCATAGTAACACCTGAACACCCTGTAAACCCTTCCCTAAAAAAAGAAAGAAAGAATGCAAATATAATAGCAGATTTGGGGCTGGGGAGATAGCTCTGTGGCACAAGTGCCACCCTGGCAAGTAAAGGGTCATGAGTTCAAACCCTGGTCCCGCCAAAAAAAAAAAAAAAAAAGCAGATTAACAAAACAAAGCTATCAATACATACTAATGATAATATATTACTTGGAAGTCAAGTTTCATCTTAAAAACTCAAGGCCATTTTAACAATCAGAAAGCTACCTAAGCGTTTTGGAAAAGGCACTTTTGTAGCCCAGGCTGGTCTCGAACTCGCACCGATCCTCCTGCCTCAGCCTCCGAAGCACTGGGATTATAGGCATGTGTCACCACAGCCCAGCAGGGCTTTATCTTGAGCTATACCTCCTGCCCTTTAAAAAAATTTTTTATTTGAGACAGGGTTACACTAAGTCAGTGAATTGCCCAGGCTGGGCTCCAACTTGGAATCTTCCTGCCTCAGGTCCCCCCCACCCCCTTCTTGCAGTGCAGATGTGTTCCAGTGTTTGGTGACACTTCCTTTCTGTTGCTAAGTGGTGTCTGCCTTGTGGACGTGCCCTGCAGTACTTGTCCCCATGCCCCTTGGTGGGTCTCACGGTTGTTTTCTGCTTTATGCCTGGCAGACAGCAGTGGAAGGTCTGAGTCCATGAGTTGGCCAGATGAAGGCCTTGGCCCTCAATGGGGCTCCTGCACGTGCCCATCTTCTGGGCCAGAAGTCTCTCTTCCCCAGGTGGGGAACAATGACAGGAGAGGCTTGGCATTTGGGACACTCAGCCACAACCTTGCCCAGAATAGGTGCCTTGTAAACCCATCCCAGAGCAGAAAAGGGCAGAGTCAGGATCTGAACCCACATTTGAGTCCAAGCTGTTAACTGTGAATCACTTTTCTGCTGCTCTTCATGGGTCAAGACCTGGGGCAAAAGCCCATACCCAAGACCTCACCAAGACACCCCCCCCACCCCACCCCACCCCCATCATAGGTGAGGGGAGCTGCTACACTGGCCCGGCTATCCTGGAGGGGAGTCCTTTTTGGCTCTTGTCAGGTGAAAAATTTTCTTCCCATCTCCAAACCTGCAAGTTTGTTGAGTGAATCCATGTGAATACTATACTTGGTGTTCAGTAAGCGCTTAATTAATGCAGCTGTTAGGATCTCCCATACTCTGCTCCACAGCTGTGCAAACTGAGATGCAAAGCAAGGGCAGAGCTTCTCAGAGGACCGAGAAACTGTTTGCAAGCTAGAAAATACTCATAAGAGCCCCTAAAATGGACACAACCTAAATGTCTGTCAGCCAACACATAGATAAATAAAACAGGGTACCTCCATACCATGGACTATTACTCAGCAATAAAAATGAAACACTGCTACACAAAGATTCAGGCTTCATGGTCAAAGCCAGAAACAAAACAGCGCCCATTATATAACTTGTTTACACAAACTGCTCACAATAGGCAAGTGTCCATTAGAGGTCAAAGGTAGCAACGGCTGCCAGGGTCTGGGGGTGGGGGGTTGGCTGGAGGGAGCAGGGGGCGCTGGCTCCATGGAATGGGGCTTATTTTTAGGGTAGTGAAAATGTTTTAGATTGGTACTAGTGATGGCTGGACACCTGTGAGTCTGAAAAAAGTCTACCAGGTGCGGTGAGGCACGCTCGTAATCTCAGCACTCAGGAGGCTGAGGCAGTAGTGTCACTATGAGCTCAAGGCCAGCCTGGGCTTCCTGGTGAGACCCTGTCTCAGAAAACTAAAAACCAAAATGGAAAAGCGTTGAAGAAATGACTCCACCGGTGGGGTACCCTTGGGGTTCTCCATCTCCAATAAAACAGATAAAAGTAAGAATTTTTCCAAAGAGGTCTGGACACAGTGACACAGTGCTGGCCGACTTAATAAGAAAGAACAGCTGTTGGATGGTCACTTTATTTATTTATATATATTCAGTTTTCTTCGGACAGGTCCTGCTGTGTAGCGCAGACTGGCCTTGGACTCATGATATAGCCCGGGCTGGCCTCATATTCACGGAGGTCTCCTGCTTCAGCCTCCCGAGTGCTGAGATTTACAAACTGGCACCAGCACACCTGGCTCGAATGACCCCTTGATGTGAATGGGTTCTCTGTTACAGAAATCATAGTTTGATAAAGCTGATTTTTTTTTTTTTTTTTTTTTTTGGTGGTACTGGGGTTTGAACTCACGACCTTGCATTTGCCAGGCAGGCACTTGTGCCATGGAGCTCTCTCCCCAACCCCTCAAAGCTGATTTTGAATAAGGGGTCCCAGTTTGAAAAGAGCCCATCAGATTACACATGTCCTTATGCAAGTCCCCGCAACCCTTATTCCCCTTTCCTCTGTTGCACACATCAAAGGCATAGGAAGTGTTCCCTTAGGGGATAAAGGACAAAGGCCAGAAAGGAAAGGAATGGCAGCCCAGAGAGGGCCGGCTTCCTGCCCAGGGCCACACAGAACAGCCCCCGAGGCTGCGCACGTGGGTGGATGCGTGCTTAAGGTTCCAGGCACAGCCCCAGTGCTGACCCCTGGCTGCCTCCGCTTTCTGACTTCTCAGGAGAAGAATAAAACACAGCCCAGGCCAGGAAGCATCCATCATGTGTTGTCCAGTGGAGGCCGGAGGGGCAGGGGTCAGCAGGGAGGTGACCTCCAGGTCTCCATGGGGACCAGGATCTGGCGAGGCTGGGGGTGAGAGGCTGGAAATGTTCCCACCCTGAGACTTTCCTGTGTCAACCCAGGAGGGCGCCCTGGATGCCGCCAGCCCTACCCCCAACCTCCTTCCTTTCTCTGGACTTGGCTTCCCGCTGAGGATGGATGGGGAGGCTGAGCCAAGCTGGAGCCCCCAGGCTCACGGAAGGAGGACAAAGTGACAGTCCCTGGCTCAGAGTGGCCAAGGCCCTGCCTCAGAGCACACAGCCCCAGAGACCTAGTGTGAAGCGGTGGCTGGGAGTGGCCCACTGCCCTGGGCGGCCAGCGCTGGACCCCAGCCTGGCCTTGGGCAGTGAGGAGCACTTGGCCCGAGGCCCTGTCCCCGTCCTTCCTCCCCTACGTGTGGGACTCAGCCCTTCCTACTGTTAAATAGAAACCTCTTTATTCTAAGTATCGAACATTCCTTAATACGTTGGATCAGGGCCAGACCTTGAGATGGGGGCGTGGGAGGGATATTTCTGTTGAGCTTCCAGAACGCCACGCCGCGGCCACCACTGCCTCCACCACCCTGGACCGTGGAGAGGGAGGAGCCAGGAGTGGGTCTGAGACCTTGGGAATCTCCACTCCTGCTGGCCTTTGTGTCCTTCTACAGGGGAGTCTGGGGACAGGCAAGGTGACCCTAAGGATCCTGCCCTACAAGGCTCCGTGTCCCAGGCACGGAGCCACAGGGCGGGTGGGGGGTTTCAGCAGCAAGTTGGGGACACTGAGGCATAGGGCTGGGAGATCCTCAGCGTTGGGCCCGGGGCCTCTGTGGCAGTGGGGGCCGAGGCCGCAGGGGCAGACAGGCCCAATTGGGCCTGGCCAGCCGGGACAGGGGCAGGCGGCCCAGCACGAGCGGGAGACCGAGGCAGAAGGATGGACGAGGCACTGGGATGTCGGAGAAGAAAGCGTGGTCCCGAGGGAGCGGCAGCACCCCGCCCTCAGACAGCTCCAGGTCCCGGGCCACGGCCAGAATCTCCTGCCGGGCAGCTGTGCTGTGTAGGCCTCGGACGTCCAGCAGGGCTGCCACGTGCTTCCACCTGGGAACAGAGGATCAGGTGCATGGTGCCCCTGGACCTGCTGCCCCACCTGAGCCAGAACTCCAGGAGCCCCTCTGTCCCACTTCCCCCAGGGTCACCTCCCTGCCCTTGTCCCAGAGCCACCTGGCCTTTCCAGATCCTCCCCTGGCAATTCACTCTAGAGCCTCCGCCTCCTCGTCCAGTGCTGGACCCTTTTCACCCCAAGCCGCAGCCCATGATTAAATTCACTGTCAATCTTCACCCCCACTGGGCTCAACACTTCCTGAATTTCCATCTGGAGACCAGTACCCCTCTGGCATGCTACAGCAAAACCTCAGCTTCCCTTCACCTTTTCCCAAATGGCCCACGGTCACAGCTCACGCAGAACCTCAATCAGCGGGAGTGCTGGGACCCTTTGGGACACTGTGGCTCCGAGAACCGTGCCTTCCCAAGACGCACCACCACCCCCTGAAGCCAGACCTCAACCTCCGCCAAAGCCTAGACCTACTCATGCCTCCCACCAACTTGGGTTTGTCTCCCCACTGCCAGATCTGGCTGCTGTCACCACTGCCACTATCAGGCACTCACAGAGGGCAAGGTAGAATGGCAGCCCCGTATCTGTATTGGTTGTCCAGCCAGCCAGCTGCCTGGGTTCCAATCCCAGCACTGACACTTGCCAACTGACAGCTGCATGGTACAGCAAGTTATTTGCAGTCTCTAAAGCAGGGTCTGTCCCATTCTTTGGAGGAGACGCTTTCTGAGAGCTGCTGTGGGGATGCAAACCCATAAGCCTATCATTTTCAGAGGCTGAGGCAGGAGGATCCAAAGTTTAAACCCAGCCTGGGCAACGTAGTGAGACCCTGTCCCAAATTAAAAAAAAAAAAAAAAAAAATAGAGCTGGGATGTAGCTCAGTGTAAGGCTCTGCAGTCGGTCCCCAGTATTTGAAGGAGGGGGCTTATTTAGGATCAAGGACTCAGCAGAGCTGTGAACATGATGAATCCCCCAAGAATCCCATGGCAGATGAGGAAACAGGCTCAGAGAATGCCACACAGAAAGGAAGCAGCCCACAAGGATCCGGATGGTGCCCGCGGCTGCCCCAGTGCATGTGTACCCCATGCCCGGAGTGTCCCTGCATCCCCCAGGCTCCCCACTGGGCCGGCCTTTCCTGCCTTGCGGCCCATGCCCCCCCTGCCCTGGGTTTCCTGTGACTGCCTGTTTGTTTGTGAGCCCTGGTGGCGGTGGCGGCAGTGGTGGCGGTGGCGGCAGCAGGAGAAGGAGGGAAATCGTATTAATAATGCCCTGGTTCCAGCAGGAAACGGCCGTCAGACACGCTCACCGCCTCCCGCCCTCGCCCAAGAGTCAGGAAACGGGACGGGACAGAGGCCAGGGCTGCGGAGACCTGGCCAGCAGGCAGTGGGCAGCAGCCAGCTCTCACCTGATGTCCGGGTAGTCGCGCACCAGCACGGCCACCTCCACCTGGATGCTGGGCGTGTCCTCCAGCTGCAGCACCTCGGCCAGGTGTGGCACCACAGCGTCCAGCCACGAAGCCTGGGACTCCTGCGGGAGGGAGGGTGCAGGGCTCTCCCTGGGCCAGTGCCCTTCCCAAATCCCCTCCACAAGAGGCAGCCTCTGCCCTTCTAGCTCCTCCTGGTCTGTTTTCCCTATCTATAGAAAGGGTTGGCTGGGCATGTGTAGCAGTCCTAGCACTCTGGAAGGCTGAGGCAGGAGGAGTCCAAGTTCTAGCCGAGCCTGGGCAGTTCAGTGACTCAGCAACACCTTGCTCATCTCAACAACATTAAAATGACTAGGAATACAGCTTGGTGTGAAAACCCTGGATCCAATTCCTAGTTTAAAAAAGTCAGAAGACACTGACCAGAGGCTTTCTAGACTCTTCAGGTATTTAAAGGAAAATCTATATAATACACTCCTACTTCTGCAGGTGACTGGGACTGTGTGACCTAAGCTGGAAACCTACTGCAAGGTTACAAACTAGGCTGCCATGCTGGGGAAACGGGGTCGAGCTTACTTACACGCTGTGCACCCTGCCTTAGAACTGCATGCAAAACCACAACTGTCTCAGAAAGTTTCCAAAATAAAAAGCATTTCAAGGACTCCAGGGGCCAACGTGGAACAGCAGGGCAGCGAGGTCCTTCCAGCCCTGCTGGCTGCCATTGAGCAGAAAGAAGACTAATCTGCTTGAGATTCTTGGATGGGGATCCTGAGTGACTGCGGCATTTTGAGGGTGGAGGGTATTGGTGACTGAACCCAGGTCTTTGCATGGAGTTCCAGCTCCAGCCTAAGCTTAAAGTTTCCATCCTCCTGCCTCAGCCTCCCAGAGTGCTGAGATTCCAGGCTTGTGCCACACACCCAGCTGCACTTAGTTTCGATTATGCGAAGAACAGGTAGCGTCCGTGGGTGGCGGCCCGGCAGGGACCTACCCAGAAACGCTGTAACAGGAATTAAATGGTGGAATACCCCGATCCCCATAGAGATCTTATTTGGAGGGACGGAATAAAACCACCCGGCAGGCGCGTTCTGGAGAGGAAGCAGGATTTTTCGAGCCAAGAATGAATCAGAGGGTCCTCGGCTGCTGCCCCGCAAGGCCTTAGGGCCGGGTCGCACTCACCAGCCGCCGGAACAGCCGCTGCAGCTGCGCCGCATCCTCGCGGAGCCTCCCGGCCACGCGGGTGCGGGTCCGCGCCGAGCGGCAGCGCAGACGCCCGCGGAGCAGCGGCCGCACGTACTCCACCAGCGCTCTCCGGTGCAGCTCGGCCACCAATGCCTGGGGACGCCGGAGGGACGGGGAGGTGAGCTCTTCCGTGGTGCCCACCACCAGGCCGCGGGAAACCCGTCTTTTCGCTCCCCATTGCCGGCCTTCAAGCCCAAGATACCTCCAGACTTCCACGGGTGATCGTGCCCAGCCAGTGCTGCCCAGAATCTGCCCGCAGATTCCTCCCACTAGCCCCCAAAGGGTGCTCGGTTCTAGCCTCCCACACAGACCGCGGCCTGGCTCTGCACCCCAGCTCCCAGGGGTGCGCCCCTCCTCCCCGCAGATCCCCATGCAAAATGCAGGGGTCCAGAGGGAGCCCCCGCAGCACGCACCCCACCGCACCTGATAAGGTTCGTCCTGCATCCTACGCAGCGCCAGCGCCTGTGCGCCCAGGGTGCCCACGATGCCGTCCAGCGCCTCGGGGCTGCTCAGCCACTTCCGGCGCATCACCTTGTTGAAGTGCGGCTGCAGGGACAGAGCGCAGTCGGTCACGACCTCCTGGCTTCGCTCTTCTCTCAGGAGAATTTCCAAGCCCTGCTGCGGCTGCCTCAGCGCTGGGCAGTGCTCAGGGACACCACCGGGAGGACCTTCCCCCACCCTTCCCTGCTGGGACTCACAGCTGGCGCAGAGGGAGGGAGAGATGGGGCCCAGATGTTAAAACCCAGAGCTGGCTGGCCTGGAACTTTGGAGTTGGGGGAGGGGAGGACACCACTGTGCACAGAATTCAGGGGGGACACTAAGCTGAGACCCCATTGATGGTCACTTGTTGCCCAGTGACAGGAGAATGAGGAGGGCTCTGATTTCAGACACATGCTTGAATGTGAGGACCAGGAAAAGGGTCACAGAGGGCTGGCAGGGCCATCTGCATAATCCTCCCAGGTGAAGCAAAATGAAAGCCCAGAAATTATTGAAATCTTTAAGACAGCAACTGCAAAGCATTAACCAAACCGGAGACTTTTCACGAGTGTGTTAGGGGGACTGTGTGCCCGGAATCACAGAAGACACAGGCCACGTGGATCCCCATCCCACGTGACCCTAAGACCCCTTTCCCACATTTGTCCAGTGACTTCTCAGAATTTCCAAAGATGGGAATTTTGTAAAACACACAAATCTAAAACACTTGGACACGAAGCAATCTGCAAAACGGCACCCCTTCTCCAGACCCCCACGGCACCTGACGGCCTCACACCTGCCTGGGCATCTGCAGAGATGGTAAAACCCCAAACCCGCAGAGCCCACTCTGGGCTCTGCTCTCCTGTGCATCTCTGATGTTCCCCTTTTTCTGTCCCAGCCATGTCTCCCAATCCCCTTCTCTTCCCCTTGCCCCCTGACCCACCTTATTTTCTCTCTTTTCCTGTCTCCCCCCTCTCTGAAAACATGTAGAGTGGCTTATAGAATAGGATTCTAGACTCAGCCAGGGAGACCATGCCCTGCCTAATCCCAGTCTCGGCTAAAAATCCCACAGTAGGGGCCAGGAAGATAGCCCAGTAGAATAAGCACCTGCCTGGCAAGCACAGGGTCCCGAGTTCAATCCCTGGTACCGCCAAAAAATAAAAATAAAAAATAAAATAATCTTATCTTTTAGAGATATAGGCTGATAGTAGAAACAAACAGAATTCTGTGGGGGAAGGGTGGAGGCATAGCTCCATGGTACCCAGGTTTTCTTCAAGCCAGAGGCCTTGGGTTCTATCCCTAGAGCCGCCCAAGAGGCAAATAACAGGGGAGGTGGGGGAGTGGGTGAATACTAGTGAGATGGGACATTTGCTGAACTGAGCCATGCATGATGAGGGTCCTTCTGTCATTCTGGCTGCTTAGGAGTAGGTATGCTTGAAATTTCCACAAGGAAAAGTAATTTTAGAAAACTTCCACCAATCCCTGCATTTGAAGAGTTAACATTCCAGTGGGAGGGCCCAGATTAAAAAATAATAAGAAGAGCTGAGGACATAGCTCAGTGGTAGAGCACTCGCCTAGCAGGCACCAGGCCTTGGGCTCTGTGACCAGTGCCACAATAAATATGTGTAGACAGCAGGTGACAGCAAGTGCTACCAACAGAGCAAAAAGTGAGAAGGAGAGGCCTTGGGCCTCATCTGCTGCTCAGGCTGAGCCTCAGCTGGGCTCAAGCGATCCTCCTGTCTCAGCCTCCGGAGCAGCTAGGAGTGCAGGTGATTCTGTGTGAAGTGGGATGATCAGGGACAGTTTCATTGAGAAGGTGACATCTCAGCCAAGATTAGCAAGCCCTGAGACAAGGACCTGTGGGGTATTTGGTAGTGGAAGAGTGGTCAGAGAATGGCAAGGGGGCTGCTACAGCATGAGCACAGTGCAGGGGTCGAAGGTTAGCGGGGCAGAGCGGGGCAGGGCAGGTGTTCGGGGCTGCAACAGCCAGGACAGACATTTGGGCTTTTGTTCAGAGCATTCAGAAGAGGGGAAGGGGATCCTGGGTATAGATTTTGGGGGCCCTCATAGGGGAGGGCTCCACTCGAGCCCCTTCCTGCTGGTGGTTTTCATCCTCCTGTTGGCCACTTCTGCCTCCTTCCTCCCTGTATCCGCCGCCACCTGGCACCCTTCCTTGGCCTGTTTCCCAAACACTGAGTCCTGGGCTGAGGAGAACGCAGGGTGTGGGGCTCCCTCCCTGTCTGAACACAGCCCCAACCCAGTCCCTGCCTCACCTGCAGCTCCTGGAACAGCAGGTCAGCCAGGACCCGGTGGCACAGCCGGGTCACGCGGTCCAGAGCGCTGGCCGAGGCTTCCCGCGCAGGCTCACTTTCGGGAGGCCCCACCCTGGCCAGGCGCTCTGCCAGAGCTCTGTGGGGATCAAAGCAGAGTCAGGGGGCCCAAATGTCTCAGCCCGACCACCTGAAGCAGACTCCATTCCACGGAGATGAGAAGCTCAGAGGCTCAGGGATGGATGAGCAGTTGGAAGGCACCGAGGGAAGTTGGGCACACCTGTAATCTCAGGGCTCAGGAGGCCGAGGCAGAAGGATCTCCTTGAGTTCAAGACCAACCTAAATAAACTATAGGGCAAGACCTTGTTTCAAAAGAAAATGTCAGAGGATGCCTGGGAGATGGGGGGCAGTGTTTGGAGTTTGGGGTGTGGGATATGTGGAATGTTTAGGGAACGGGGGAATTTGGGGGACTAGGGATGTCTGGAGGCTGGAGGACATCTTGGGAGCTCAGGGGATATTGGGAGAGTGAAAGCTATCTGGAGGGGTGGTGGAATGTCAGGAGTCGGAGATGTCTGGGAATGTCTAGGATATGTGGAGTCAGATAGGCCTCTTGGGGTCTCTTTCCGTGTGTGTGTGTGTGTGTGTGTATGTGTGTGTGTATGTGTGTACTGGGGGGTTGATGTCAGAGTCTTCACACTAAACTACAACCACAATCCTTTTAATTTTTTTACTTTGAGACAGAGTCTCATGAAATCACCAAATTGCCCAATCTGGGCTATAATTGTGAACCTCCTGCCTCAGCCTCCCAGAATGCTGGGCTTACAGGTATGCACCTCCCCTCTCACTTGGTGCCCTGTTGGGGACAGTGACAAGGTCTCCATTCTGCCAGTGGTATTCCACTTAGTCTGCAGTCATACAGTTGTGCCCGGTCTCACCTAAGGGAGTAGCCTTCAGGGCTAGAGTGATCCTAACAGGAGATGACACGTGTCCTGGAAATGTGGAACCAATATCCATCCATTGGGGATGATTAAACAAACAACAAGAGTACCAGGCAGGGGACTGTGTATGGTTCCAATGGTTTTTTCTCTCTCTCTCTCTCTCTCTCTCTCTCTCTCTCTCTCTCTCTCTCTCTCTCTCTGTGCTGGTGACTAAGCCAGGGTCTCGCACATGCTGGGCAAGTGCTGCCCACCAAGCCCAAGGCCCAGTCCAGAACATGGGATGCTAAGTACATCAGAAGCGGTCTGGCTGCTGAGCGGGGGAGGGCAAGGAGTGACCACAGTGCTGTCCTGCGCAGCCAGCCCCCCATCTCCATAGCGCTGCCTCTGTGCCTCAAGCAACCACAGAGGAAGAAGAGTGAGAAAGAAAAAAAAAACTATTTCTGTGTTGGACATGCATAAATAAATTCAAGAAAGTTAAATGTAAAATAAATCAATTCAAAGGCAAAATAATAATTCTTAGAATCATTGAGTCTGGCTTCCGGGTTTCTACAGTTCTTTGTCTTTTTTTTGCTCCTGCCTCAGCTTCCTAACTTCAGGGACCACAGGCATGTATGCCTAGTGACTTCTATATTGTCACACCTCATTTTTTCTCCACAGCTTCATAGTTAATTCTGGTCCTAATCCTCCAGGACGCTGCAGCTATTACTAGGATTCTGGGATTTCATGTTCCACAGGGCGTCCTGAGCAGCCTGTAACATGCACCCTGCCTGCGGCAGGCCTATGATTCCCTACCCAGGAACCAAAGCCCCAATTCGGATGCCACCAGGAACCGCCATGATGCATGGGGGCCGGATGTGGGGGTGCTCACCTCAGGGGGGGACCGCAGTTGACCAGAGCTATGGTCCTGCTGATGTAGGTGTCAGGCGGCAGCTCCCGGATGCCTGGGTTCTCATGGAATCGCTCTACACGCTGCTGGAAGCTGGCAGAGGGGCAGCAGATGGCAGGGCCCACACGGCCCGTGTTCCCGATGCCCTCCCACCTCTGCCCACTTTTTCTTTCGGTCATGGAGGTTAAGCCCAAGGCTCACAGCACTGAGCCTGATCCCCAGTCCTTTCAAGTTGCTATTACAACTTTTTTTTTTAATTTTTCGTTGTGCGACATCCTCGCTGGTCTCACACCTGCAGGCAGTCCTGCCTCACCCTCCCTGGTGCTGAGACTCCAGGCTCGGGCCGTGCCGCCTGCTCCCGCTCACCCACTCCCTGCAGGCCCCAGTTCCCAGTGCCCACCTCCAGGCCTGCCCCTCCTCCAGCCCCATACCTCTGCAGGAACTCCGCCAGCCCCCCCAGGCAGCAGTGTGCCATGCGCTCCCCTAATTCCTGGCTGATGCGGGGTGCTCGCTCCGTGTGCTCTTCCAGCAGCTGCACAGGCCAGGGGGACAGGAGGTGAGGCATGGTGGGCCCTTCTCTCACCCCACCCCACCCAGCAGGTCCCCCTTTCTCCTGCCTCCTACCTCACACACGTCCTGGGCCAGGCTGCTGGGTTGGTCCTCCAGGTCTGTCCAGTGCTCCTCATCTTCCTGCAGCACCCGAAGCAGGGCAGCCCGAGTCTGAGCCTGGAGGGGAAAGGGGCCAGGCAGTGTCAGGGCCACGCAGGGTCTCCCTCTTTCTCCCACCAGGATCCCCTCCTTCCATAGCCTCAGGCAGTCTGGATTATGTGCAGAGCCCCCTGCTCAAGTCCATCTTGCTGAGAAAGAGCAAATCCCAGCAAGCTTGCCCAGCCCCTCCGTTCCTGGGTCTAGGCTTTGAAGCTTCCTCCACGTAACGGCCTGTCTCACTGTGGGGTGGTGCCGAGACCCTGATCCTAGGTCCTGCTGAACGATTGGTTTGAGATTGTCAGATTCTAGGGTTGGAGAATTGCAAATGTTTAAGCATCTCTGATGCTCCAACCCAAGGGGTGGCCTGCATTCAATTCAGCAAGTAGGGTAAGCTAGTCATGTTTGATGCTCGGGTTCTCGAGTGACAAGGATCCAATTTTCGTGGCTGGGATAGGCCTGGCACACAGATAGGAAATGCCACTGTTGCCAAGCTGGGCGTGGTGACCAGACCACTCTGCTCAGGCATGCCTATGCCCAGCCTGAGGTAACCACGTTTACTCTCAGTCTCTCCTGGGGGTCGGGGCAAAACTGCTTCGAGGCTGACACTGGGGGAGCTTGGCTAGGGCCAGGCTCCTCTTGCTCTGAAGTTTGAAGGCCCTTGCCATATTGGACCTTGACCAACCATCCCTACTCCCCACAATCAACTGTTTATGGTGGAAGTGACCAGCCTGGGCTGCTGTGGCTCTGCTGCTCACAAAGGGAAGGGACAGAAGAATGGTAAGGAGGGGAGAGGCCCCCAAGCCCACTCTGAGCCCTCGCCCTCTGCAGAGCCTCTCTCAGCCCCAAGTCACAATGTTGAGTCCCAGGTACCTTGACATCTGTGACACATTCATCTTCCAGACCCCGAAGAGTACCGGCAGACAGAAGGGGCCCCAGCTCCCCATTCTCCAGAGCAACCATGTCCACCAGTCCTAGGACCTCCCTGGGGAAGTGGGGGGGACAGGGAGGTCTGTGAGGGGACAGTGGATGATGGGACACATCCTGGTGTCCTCACACCCACTGTTTATCACCCTGGACCACTCCCTTCCTCTCTCTGGGCCAGCTTTGCTCATCTGAGAGGAAATCTTTGGAATGGTTGCTCCCTTGGTTCCCGTTCTCTGAGTCACCTGATGGATGATGTCTGGACAAGACTTCTGGGGTCAAGTTCAGGCTTGATAATTTGACAGTGGGATATTGCTCATGGTTGCTTTTCCCAGGCAGAAGCTCCCTTCTGCCTCTGCTCCTCTGCCTCGGTGATCCCCACGTCGTGTGGTCCCCCACACTCCTCCTCTGCCCCCTACATGCCTGAGCTGGGAACCCCTGTGCCTCCCACCCCACCTTCACCCTGCACTTGGCTCATGGCATCTGGTCCATCAGAAACACCATCCCCTCACGAATCGGATATTCACACTCAACCCTGTCGCACAGCCCCAGGAAGCTGTCCAGACTCCCCGGCCTGCCCCCGCTCCTGGATGGGTTGAGCTGACAGTCTCGGTGACATGTGTGCCTGAATGGATCTACGGGGCTGGTGTTTTTCTGACTGTCTTGGAGGAACCACCCATTCCTTTGCTAGCCAAGGTGCAGGCGGGTATGGCCGAGCCCCCTGTCCCTGGAGTGGACCTGTGACTCAGGAGAGAGCTAATCACTCTATCTTGTCCTTCAGCGACAAGACGGGTATGTTTTAGGGTTCAAAGTTTCCATAGATTCCAACCTTGGGAGGCTGAGGACCCTGAGGTTCTGGATGCTACAATTACAGCATCTGAGGAGCCCAGAATGCAGCAGTTCTAAATTTAGGAGAGGCAGCAGGATCGAGGTCTAGGACTCAGAGCAGGGGGCTGTGGGGTGGGACAGGAAGGCTTGCTGGCACTATGGCTTGAGAGTAGGAAGACTCATAAAGCCACAGTGCCACCATGAAAGCATCAACAGCACTAATGCCCCAAGTTCTCCCTAGAGACAGAGCAGGGCAAGAGCTTCGGAGTGCTAAGTCTCAGCAGTGCCGAGCTTGAGGGTCAGCAGTGCAGAGGCGCTAGCATGGGCACAGGAGGTGGGCCTGCGGATTCCAGTGATCTGAGACCCAAGGTCTCCACTGCACGGGTCCACTGCACCGGGCCCATGGTGCTGAGATTTTAGAACTGGAAGAATGGGAGGGGCCGGAGGTTCTAAGGCCAGCTGTGCAGGTGGTGCTGTACCTGGGAGAGTCAAGCTGCCTGAGAGTTTAGGAGTGGAACTGTTTAAAGCTAAGGTTCTACGTCTGGGGATTCTTGAGGCTTCAGGAAGGGGAGGGTGGGCTCCGCTCACAACCCGGAAATGCAGGTGCAGATAGGGTTGAGGTTCTGGCCTGGAGTACCCTGGAAGTTCCCTGACCAAGGGGTCGGTGTGCCAAGGTGGCAGTGGTCACCAACTGTACGTGCACAGAACCCTTAGGGTCATGGAGCCAGGGCTCTATTCCAAGGTCCCTGGAGTCTGCAGCGAGTGGGCGGGGGTGAGGCTGGGCGCTCCACGACGTGCTAGCACCGGTCCCAGCTCACCTGGGGTACACTTGGTTGTGCCAGTGCAGCAGCGCATAGCGGTCGGCCAGCGGCAGTCTGCGGCGGGCGGAGGCCCCCAGCCACTCAGCCAGCGCACCGTGGTAGCCGCGCAGGTAGACGCCGAAGGCGCCCAGGCCGGCGGGGTAGGCGGGAGCCAGGCGGCCCCGCACCACGGCCATATCTTCCAGCAGCCGCGCGCGCAGCGCCTCCAGCTGCCCGGCCAGCCCTCCGGGGGCCCCGGGCGCCGCTGCTTCCAGGCGCTCGCGTGCCGCGCGCGCCACCGCCTCGGCCCAGCGTGCACGCAGCCTGCGGGCCGCCCCGGGGCCCCGGCGCCCGTCGGCCGCCTCCTCCTGCACCAGCACCTGGCCCAGCTGCGCCACGGCGCCCGCGCCCGCGCCCGCGCCGGGTCCCGGCCCCGCCAGCGTCTCGCGCACCAGAGCCCACAGCTCGCGCTGCAGGGCCTCGTACAGCAGCGCCACGTCGCGTGCCCGGCGGCCTTCGGCTTGGGGGGGCCCCGGGGCGCCGCCGCCCGACGACGCCAGCTCCTCGGCCTCCAGCTCCAGGATGTGCTCGTCGGCGCGCGCCAGCTCACGCTGCTGGATCAGGCTCAGGATCTCCAGCACTGAGGGGCGAGGCGGGCGGGGGTCAGCGCGGGAACGCCCGAGAGGGGGAGGGTCTCAAGGGGGTCAAGGGGTCAGGCTTGGGGGATCCCAGGGAGGGGTCACAGTTTGCTGGAGGGGGCACAGGTGAAGAGTCAAGCACGAGCCCAGAGAAAAGAAGGGGGAGGCGAGATGGGGAGAGATGAGGATGTGGAGGGCGGGTCGGGGAGCTGCAGGGCCTGGCATGGGAAAGGAACGGGCGAGGGGGAAAGGGGGTGATGCAGGGAGAGGAGAGATGAAGGAGGAGGGGTCGGGGTGCGGAGGGAGGTGGGAGGGAAGGAAAGAGAAGACTGGGCCGTGGTGCTGAGGGAGGAACCATCTGGGAAGCAGAGGCCAAGGAGAACAGGGACATTATCCAGAGGGTGACAGGGAGCCGGCAGGGTACCTGCCCAGGGCCTAAGGAGCCTAAGGAGCCCGGCGATGGAGGGGATTTCAGGGTACAGGTCTGGGAGGGCCGAGGTCGAGGTTGGGGACATGAGGGGTGAGCAGAAAGCAGGTGGGGCTCCAGGACAGGATGGGGGTAGCAAAGGGAGTGGCGAAGCTGTGAGAGGCTGTGCCTGGGGGTGGTGGTGCGAGCCAGGTGAGGACAGAGAAGGTAGCAGGCCAGATATGGGGTTTTCGGGGTGGGATGGCAGTGGGAGCTGGCGCCCGGAGGTCAGGCTGACCCGGAAAGGGGGCTTGTGGGGTTGGGAGGCCACACTGAAGGCAGCAGGAGGGTCCCGCGGCCCAGAGTTACCCTTGACGCCTCCCCCGCCACTTCCTCCCTGGCAGAGCGACGGCTTCCTGGCCAGCGCTATTTCTGCCCATCCGTTTCCAGAAGGCGGGGGTTCCAGTCACCCCCTCCTCACCTCCCCGAAGTGCCCTCCCAGTCCCTTGGGAGCCTGGGCTGAAATAGCCTCTGGCCAGGATGTGAAGGGCATCAGAGGACGAGGGGGTCCTGGAGGTGCCCAGGACAGCGGCTGAAGGTGGGGGTGGAGACGCAGACAAGGCCAGAGTGGCCCGGGGTGAGGTTGGCTGGGAATCTGAAAAGGGCAAGGAGCAAGGAATGGAGGGCAACCTTAGGCTTGGATCCTGAAGGGCTGGTGACTTGGGTGACGAGTTTAGGTGACAGTGGAGGATGGGAGAAGGCAGAGATTGGCATGAGGTTGAAGATGCCTTTTGGGAGTCAGATGGGAAAGGGAACAGGGCTTCAGGATTCAGACTCGGGTGGAGGAGAGTGGGACTGCTGAGGAGGGGGCCAGGGTGGGACTAGGAGAGGTCTCGGGGCCCAGGGTGGGTGCTGGGTCTGCCTGGGTTGGGGGCAAGGAGTGGGGTCACCCGAAGGGCAGCGTTGGAGATGGGAAGCAAGGCTACTGGACCCCCATGGTGCCAGGCAGAGATGAGATAAAGATGAGAGAAGGGAGGGTGGGGTGCGGAGCCTTTAGGTGTCCTGGGATGGACATTGATGTCGGGGTTGCCCCCTGTGGCAGGGGTTGCAGAAAGGGCATTGAAGAGAACACTAAGGTGCGGGCAAGGCCTGTAATCCCAGTGCTTGGGAGGCTGAGGCAGGAGGATTGGAGAGACTTTGAGGCCAGCCTGGCTACACAACAAGATCCAGTCTCAAAATACAAACAAACAAAAACCCCAGAATAAAAAGAAAACATGACTGGCAAGCCACCAGAAACAGGAAGCGGGGGACAGATGCCTTCAGGTTGCTGAGGCCGTGAGACCACACCGGCTGCCACAGAAACCCTGGGGGTGGGGGATGGCTGGTCCCCCC
>PVKN010018388.1:0-16865 GCA_004027915.1 Capromys pilorides
TTGTGTTTTTGTTGTACATGCTTTAATTTGTTGGAAAATTTGTCCTTTCCTAGAAGATGCTAAAGCCCAGGTAATCATGAAGGTAAAACCTATAACAAATATGCTAGATTCCTTTTAGATTCCTTTTACTGGAACCCACCAGATCTTGTTCAAAAAAAGACAGGTTACGTGTTAAAGGCTTAACTATGCTGCTCAGAGGGCTCCAGATATCCATGCAAGCTGTGTATCTAGTTTATCATCAAGTCTGTTGCTCAAATTAGCAAATATAGTTATGCATAACTGGACATATGGTTGATTATTACCACTTGCTTTCAAGGAAACTTAACGGGTTTTTTTGGTTTTGTTTAGTTTTGTTTCGTATTTTAGGGAAAGATGTACAGGGTGCTCAGGGTCTCACTACTAGATTGGATTTGTAGTAATCTGTCTTTCACAGCCTCTCAAGAGCTGGGATTGCAGGCATGCACCACCACACCCAGCCTCAATTGCCGTCTCAGCACACCCCAGGGATGGGGCCGGCACTGCAGGCCCAGGGATCGAACTCCTGACCCCTGCACTTAGAACTTTTAAGTTTTTTATCTTATCTCTCTTTTTCACCTTTTTAAAGAAGTTTTGTTTAAAATAGAGTAATTGATATGACATTAGAAATGGTACACATTTAAAAGACCAAGATGACAAGTATTGAAGCATGGCTTTTGTATTACACATTGCTGTCCTTAATGTAGTTGCTTAGATCACAGCCGTCTACATACAGACTTAGTCAATGAGAAAATTCTACACATTAGCTGCTATTTTCAAAAAACTGATGGAGATTTTTAGTACAATCACCTCAGCCATCCTGGATGCATACATGCACAATTTTCCCCTACCTTTTTTATCTTTTCTCCTTTCTCTCCTCTACATTGTTCAATCCTCAATCCTTAATCCTTAATTCCTGTTTTGTTCTGTTTTACTATATCTGTTATACCTTTCAGGTTTTATTTCTTCTTTTGGGCTCCTACACTAGGGAGACAATATGATATTTACACATATGGGTCTGATTTACCTCACTTATGAGTATAGACTCTAGTTGCTTCCACTTACCTATGAAGGCTTCAAACTTGTTTTTCTTTATAGCTAAGTAATATTCTTCTTCTTTTTTTTAATGGCCAGCTCAGCCTGCCCTGGGGGTGGGGCTGGCACAGCTTGTGGTGCTGGGGATTGAACTGCAGTCCCTGCAGTTGCCTAAGCTTTCCTATGCAGGCACTTTAGACTGCTGAACCATCTCGCCAGCCACATAGCTGAGTAATATTCTATTGTTTAAAAAAAATGCAGTATCTTTTTCATTCATTTGTCAGGTGATGGACATTTTGATTGCTTCCAAGATTTTTTTTGGGGGGGACCAGGGTTCAAACTCATGACCTTGCACTTGCCAGGCAGGCACTTGTGCCACGGAGATATCTCCCCAGCCCCCACTTCCAAGATTTGGCTATGACAAATTGTGCTGCTATAAACATGGGTGCACATGTATCACCATGGTACAATGCTTTCAGTTCGTCTAGGAAAATTCCCAAATGGGGAATAGCTAGATTTAACGGGATGGCCAGTCCTAGTTTCTTGAGGAGTCTCCACTCTGTTTTCCATAGTGGTTGCACCAATCTACATTCTCACATTCTCACCAGCAGTGGAGAAAGGTTCCTTTTTCCACAGCCTATCCAACATTTATTGTTAGTTGATTTCTTTATCATAGCCACTCTTTCTGGGATGAGATAGTATCTCAGTGTTCTTTTAGTTTACATTTCTTGAATGGCCAGTGATGTAGAGCATTTTTCCAGGTATTTATTTGGCTCTTTTATTTCTTCCTGTGAGAAGTGTGTATTCATCTTAGATGCCCATTTTTGGACTGGTTCTTTAAATTTTGGGGCCATAATGTTTTAGTTCATTATATTCTAGATAGAAGATCTTTGTCTGAGTGCTTATTAGCTAAGATTTTTTCCAAGTGGTGGATTGTCTTTTCACTCTGTTGGTGATTTCTTTTCTTTTTTTTCTTTTTGAGACAGGGTGTTGCTATGTAGTTCAGGCTGGCCTTGAGCTCACTTTTTGTAGCCATCTCTCCAGCCCTGGTGATTTCTTTTGACATGAAGAAACTTCTCAGTAAGAGGAGGTCCCAGCTGTTAATTCTTTCAAGTATTTCTCATGCAGGTTGATTTTTGTTGATAAACTGTCTACCTACTCCTATATCTTCAAGATTTCCACCTACTTTCTCTTCCAGGTGATTTAGTGTCTCTGGTTTAATGTTTAGATCTTTAGATCCATTTTCACTTTAGTTTAGTGCATGGTGATACACTCAGGTTTAGCTTTAACTTTTGGCATGTGGAGAGCCAGTTTTTCCTGCACCATTTGTTAAGGAGGTTGTGTTTCTTCCAGTGCATGTGTTTTCCCTTTGTCAAAGATAAGATGACTCAGTGTGTTTGTAATTGTATCAGCATCTTCTAATCTGTTGCGTTGATCCTTAAGTCTGTTTTTTTGTTTTGTTTTTTCCAGTACCATGCTGATTTTATCACCGCTCAGGTAGTAGAATTTCAAGTCAGGGATTGTAATGCCTCCTGCCTTACCTTTATTGCCCACTATTGCCTTTGCTATTTTAGGCCTTTTCTGGTTCCAAATAAATTTTAAGGATAGTTTCTCTAGATTTGTGAGGTATGTTGTTGGCATTTTGATAAGAAAGGCATTAAATCTGTGCAAAAACTTTGGGAATACGGCCATTTTCACAACGTTGGTTATTCCTATCCAGAAGCAAGGAATATCTTCCCATTTTCTGAAATTGTCTTCCATCTGTTTTTTTACAGAGTACTGCAATTTTCATTAAATAGATCTTTTACTTCTTTAGATTAATTCCTAGGTATTTCATTTTTGGAGGTGCAATTGTAAAGGATGTTGTTTCTCTGATTTCTCTCTCAGTGTGTGTGTTATCTGTGTAGAAGGAATGCTATTGACTTTTGGGTACTGACATTGTAACTTGCTATGCTACTGAATTTGTGCATTAATTCTAGGAGCTTCTTGGTGGAGTTTTTTGGGTCTTCCAAGTAAAGTATTGTGTCATCTGCAAATAATGAAAATTTATCTTCTTTACCTATTCTTATTCCTTTTATTTCTCTCTTCTCTAATGGCTCTAGCTTATGGTTCCAGAAACTATATTGAGTATGAGTGGTGATAGAGGACATCCTTGTATTGTACCTGATTTAAGAGTAAAAGATTTAAGGCTTTATCCATTTAGAATTATGTTGTTTGTTGGTTTGTCATAGATGGATTTTATCAGATTGAGGTAGAGGCCATCTATTAAAATTTTCTGTGGGGCTTTGATCATGAATGAGTGTTGGACTTTGTCAAAGACCTTTTCTGTATCAACTGAGATGATCATGTAGTTTTTGGATTTCATTCTATTGATAGTGTATTCCATTTATAAATTTGCATATATTGAACTATCCTTGTATCCCTGGAATGAATCCTACCTGGTCATGGGTATAATCTTGATTATTTGCTGTATTCTATTTGCTAGGATTATGTTGAGGATTTTACATCTACATTCATGAGGGAGATTGGCCTGTACTTCTTGTTTTTGGTTGAATCTTTCTCTGGTTTTGGTATCAGTATAATACTTGCCTCCAGGAATGATTTTAGGAGTATTGTTTCCTTTGCAATTTCACTGAAGAGTTTGAAGAGTATCGGGATTCAATCTTTTCTAATCTTCCTATAGAAGTCAACTGTGAATCCATCATGACTAGGAATTTTCTTTGTCACTGTTTTTATTACATTTTCAATTTCACTGGCTAATAGCTTATTCAGAGTTTTTATATCTTCTTGATTCAGTTTGGTAATTTGTACCCATCTAGGAATGTGTCCATTTCTTCTGTGTCAATTCTGTGAAAGTAAAAATTTTCAAAGTAGCTATAGATGGTCTTCTGACTTTCCACAGGATCTGTAGAAATTTCACCTTTTTCATTCCTTATTGCTTGAATTTGAGATTTTTCTTTCCTCTTTTGGTCAGGTGAGCTAGGGGTTTATCACTTTTACTTAATCTTTCAAAAAACCAGCTTTTTGATTTGTTAATTCTTTGTATTGCTTCCTTTGTCTCAATTGTATCAATTTTTGCTTCAATCTTTATGATATCCTCCATTCTTTGGCTTTGGGCTTGGTTTGCTCTTCTTTTTCTAGAAGTTTGAGATGTATCATTAGGGTATTTATTTTTTCCCATTCTGTTTTCCTAATGTGTGAGTTCACGGCTATAAATTTCCCTCTAAGAACTGCTTTCATTGCATCCCACAAATTCTAGTGAGTTATGCTTCATATTTTATTGGATTGTAGATATTGTTTAATTTCATTTGTAACCCATTGGTTGCTGAGGAGGGTGCTATTAATTTTCATATGCTTATGGGGTTTTGTGGTTTCTTTGTCATTAATTTCCAGTTTCATTGCACTGTGATCAGACAATATACATGGGATAATTTCTGTTTTCTTACATATACTTAAGCATGACCCATGGTCTAGTATGTGGTCTATCCTGGAAAATGTCCCATGTGCAGTTGAAAAGAATGTACATTCAGATATGGTTGGGTGGAGCACTCTTTAAATATCCACTAAGTCCATTTGTTCAAAGGTCTGGTTCAGTTCTGCTACCACTTTACCAATTTTTAGGCTGCCTGACCTATCTTTTTGAGATAAGGGGTGTTAACATCCCCTGTTAAGATTATTATACTGGTTATTCAATTTTTCATGTCCTTTAAAATTTATCTTATATAGTTGGATGCTCCCAAATTTGGTGCATACATATTCATGACTGTTATCTTTTCCTCTTCAATTTTTCCCCTAGCCAATATATAGTGACCTTCTTTATCTCATTTGATCATTCTTGGTTTGAAGTCAGATTGTCTGCAAACAGAATAACTACCCCTGCTTTTTTGTGAGGTCCTGGAGCATGTAGTATTTTTTCCCATCCTTTAACTTCAGCCTATGAATTTCTTTATAGATTGAATGTGCTTCTTATATGCAGCATATTGTTGAATTTTGTTTCCTAAACTACTCAGCCAGTCTATTTCTTTTAACTGGTAAATTGAGTCCATTTACCTTGGTGTCTAGAATTTATATGCATTGTAATTTTGTTTTCCTATTATTGATTCCCTACATTTATCCTATGTTTAATAGTTTGTTGTGTTTGATGGATTCTCTCTATTGTCATTCTCGGAATTGTGGGTATTTTGATCCCTTTCTAGAATATCTTTTAGCATTTTACATAGTGTTGATTTGGTCATCATGAATTTCTTTAGCTGTTTTTTGTCATGGAAGTATTCACTACTGCATTAAACTTGAAAAGAGAGTTTTGCAGAGTAGATCAGTCTAGGTTGGGGTTTGTTTTCTGCAAGGACTTGAAGTACTTAGCTCCATGCTCTTCTTGACTTAATGGTTTGTGAGGAGAAGTCTTCTGTTATTCTGATGGGTATTGCTTAAAATGTGATCTGTCTCTTTTCTCTAATGACTTTTAATATATTGTTTTTGCTGGATTTCTGGGATCTTAATTATTATATATCTAGGTATAGTTTTGATTTGGTTCATATTTTTTAGGGTTTTATATGCCTTAGTTACCTGAATGTCAGATTGGGAAGTTTTCTGCTATTACTTCTGCCTATATTCCTTTTATGTTGTTTGTATTATTTCCCTGTTTCTCACTGATGCCTTCTCCAAAGGAGAAAGACAGAAAGAAAGAAAGAAAGAAAGAAAGAAAGAAAGAAAGAAAAGAAAGCACCTAGGTGAAGATAGGTCGAAATTGAGAGTTAAGTGAACAAATATTTAGACTGGGTGTGGTGGCACTCACCTGTAATCTCAGCTCTTGGGAGGCTATAAACAGGTGGATCACTTTAAGTCAATCTAGTAGTGAGATCCTGAACACCCTGTAGACTCTTTCCTATAATACAAAAAAAAAAAAAAAAAAAAAAAAAAAAAAAAAAAAGAAAGAAAGAAAAGAAAAGAAAAAAGAGAGGTCTGCCTTCCACTTTACACAAATGTAATAGCTCTGCGCCAGCTTCTAGAGAGATATGAGTCTGCAGCGAAGCTTTGTGAATGTTTATTGAAATCATGTTCTATGCACTGCGAGATACTGAAAGCTTTTGCTTCTTTATATTTGCACACTAATCAGCACGACAAAGCCAGAGCAGTGTGGCTTACTGCATTTGAGAAATATCTTCAAAATGCAGAGGTCTTTTATCATATGTGCCAATATTTCATCTTGCAAGAATCAAGGTGATAATGTTCTTACATTTTTAGGGAAATGTATTACATCCTTCTTTAAACCTGGGTTTGAGAAGTACAGTAATTTATATCTATTTCACCTTTGTCATCATCTTCAATCAAGTATCAATTACACAGTAATAGCATATGAAGCAAAAAAATAGCATATGAAGCAGTATTAGGAGTGGTCGTGAGATCTGATACGGTACAGAAGATTTGGATGGAATATCTTGTCTTTGCCAATAATATAACTGCTAGATCCAGAAACAAAGTTCAAGTATTCAAATTTTTTACATATTTAGTGAATAGCTGTTTGGTTACAGTTCCTGCCTGATACCCCATTCCTTTTAGCAGTGCTGAGTACTGATCCAACTATGAATTTCATAATAGGGTTATTTTCTTTTATTTGAGCTATGTTCCAAAGACCCAGCATACCAAAACCTTGGAATGATTTTGCTCAGTTATGCCTACTAATTCTGGACTTGCTCTGAGGCTACTTCAACGTGAATGAGAAAAAAGTAATGTTTAGGTTCTGAAACTTTAAGCCAAGATGTTTACATATAATATCCCAACATGGTTGGCCACCTGGAAAGTAGCCATTGCTGCTGAGACTGTTCTAAGGGGATACAAAGAAGTCCACCATTTGTATCAGAGAGCCTTACAGAAGTTACCTCTTTGTGCATCACTATGGGAAGATCAACTCTTGTTTGAAGCATGAGAAAGAGGTAAAACTGATAATCTGAGTAAATTGGTTTCCAAGGGCCAAGAGATTGGAGTCAGCCTAAATGAGCTCTTAAATTTAAACAGTAACTAAACAGAAAGCAAGAATCACTGAAAACTGTGCAGCCAGTTCTAAGGCCTTATAATAATTACCAAAATTATTTGTATGATTCTTCAAGATTAGGCTGATTCCTGGCTAAGGTCTGTGTAAGACAGACATGCATTATGGATTATATCAAGTCCCTACAATATCCTATCCTCAAACCAGAAGCAATGAACATGGTGATCCTCTATAGTTGGATAAATGAACTTCCTGTTGGGCCTGCTTCTTGGCCCTGCCAGATTCTCATAACATCATGTACATAAGTATAGCTTCTCAAAGTAATGGACATTTATTTTAATTTTACTTTTTCTTTTTGTTTTTTACTTTTTCCCTTTGTGTTCTATTCCTGACTCACTTGGTACTCTCTGATGCCTGAAAGACTGTTTTTTGGGATTTAATGTTTAGGGCTGTGTTTACAGTAAAAATGCAGGCAGTCCCTTTTAATTCTTGCTTTTAAAAAATCTTCTGAGATTCTTCATTTCAGGATTTAAAACCTAAGCTGTCCATCTTAAGGAAAGTATAACTCTCTTCGCCTCAATCCTGCTAGTTGCACTTGAATGTTCTAACAGGGTTGCTTATTGCCCTTTCTACATTCTGGACTCCTTGCTGAGACTATTTAACTTGAAGATTAAAGAAACTGTTGCAAATGCCAGTGCATCAGAACCTAAGAGTGGTCAAATATTATGTACAATTTTTTATAAAGAAATTTTAATTTATAATAAAGTTCAACAGTTTTAAAAAGTTTTACTTTCCAACACATAAAGCTGTCAAACAAAAATACATAAGGGAAAAAGGACTAAATTAGAATGCGAACTGAAGGACTTTTTGTATACACCTCTGGTTTCTAGTACAATGCTAGGCTCAAAGTTATAATGCTTAAGCAGCACTTCTTGCTTTAAAATGAGATGTCATCTCTTTGAAAAGTTTCTGCATATCAAAAGAAATCACCAACACAGTGAAAAAGAAAACTCAAGAACAGGAAAAAAATTAAAGCATACTGTCCCTCACAAGACTTTTATCTAGAACATATACAGAATTAAAAATATCAATCCCTGCGCTGAGGCAGCAATTGAGAACAGGTGTGGTGGCCTGTGCCTATAATCCCAGCTCTTAGAAGGCTGTAAATGGGTGAACCATTTCAAGTCCAATCTAGTAGTGAGACCCTGAACATCTTGTAGACCCTTCCTTAAAATTAAAAAAAAAAAAAATCAATCTCCCTCAAATTCAAAGACCTAATCCAAAAATAGGCATCTGAATGAATATACACTTCTCAGATGAAGAAAGACTAATGGCAAATGAATACATGAAGAAAATGTTTAATATCATTGGTCATATGAGAAATGCAAATTAAAACAACACTGAGATTCTATTTCATTTGAGAAAGAATGGTTATCATCAAGAAGTCAACCAATAACAAATACTGGAAGGTCTCCAGGGTAAAGAAACACTTCCCCACTGTTGGTGGAAATGTAGATTGGTACAACGTCTACAGAAATCAGTGTGAAGATTCCTCAAAAAGCTCAGATTTCAGGTCCCATTCAATCCAGTTATTCTCCTTCTGGATATTTTTCCAGAAGAACTGAAAACCTCATACCACAGGAATTTGTGTACACCTACGTTTATATCAGAACAGCTGTCATAGCTAAATCTTAGAAACAACCCATACACCCACCCATTGAGGAATAGATAAGGAAGGTGTGGCATTTTTACACAGTGGAGTATTATTCAGCTATAAAAATGATAATTCTGAGGCTTTAATCAATGCACAGATACAGCTAGAGACCATACTCTTCAGTGAAATAAATCAGACCCACATGTGCAAACACCATATTGTCTCACTAGTGTAAGGACCTGAAAGAGTAGATAAAATCTGAAAGGTATAATAGATACTATGAAAAAATGAATGAATCTATTCAAAGGGAAGGAATTACTGAGATGAAGAGATGTACACGAGAGGGAGGGAAGAAGGAAGATATACATCTATGTATGTATGCCAGATGGGTTGGATAACTGCAATGCTGATTTCTGCTAGTCTATGGAAAACAGAAGGTAATGCTTAATTTTTTTTTCCTCTTCTTAATTTCTTACAACTTTTTTCCTAATTTTTCACATGCATATCTGGTAATGTAAACAAGTAATTTGAAGACAACAAATACTGTTGAATTCATATTATTTTGTTTAGTGAAATTCTGCATCAATTCTAACTTTTTATTATGACTATTTTGTATTTCCCTTAAAAAGGAAGAAATAACAAAGCAAGGGGATTATAAATGTCTTAGTTACTTTTTACTTGTTGCTGGGACAAATACCTGACACCCAACATGAAGGAAGGAAAGATTTATTTAGCTCACAGTTACTGGAGGTTTCCGTCCATATTCGGCTGGCCCAAGGCTGAGTGGAACAGGGCAGAGGGCATCCAGTTCATGGTGGCGGAACAGGAACCATCATGACAGAGGCAACGGAACAACCAGGGAAGCAGAGAGCAACAGCATGAGTCTGTCTCTCTCTATATTACATTCAGGCTCTGCCTTAGCCTATCCACCGTAGGCCACACCCATAATCCCAGCCGTACTCAGACTGATAATCCCATCAGTACTAAAACACATAAACCCAGTGGATCAAGAATCAAGTAATCCCAGAAGTACTCAGACCTATAATTCCATCAGTACTAAAACACATAATCCCAGTGCATCATGAGTCAAATCTCAAACTCTAGAAGTCCCTGCCCCATGATTGCATGAGGCTTTGGAGGGACAACTAGACATAAACCATAACAATACATATGCTTCACTCCACCCAGAGTAAAGCTGGTATTATACAGTTGCTCTAACAGTTCAAGCAAAGGAGCTTCATGATGTACAGTGAACAACTTTAAATGTGATATATAAGAAGTCATTTAAATAAAAAGTTATTAAAACACTAATTGTTGACTTCAGGAATTAATATCTAAAGAAGCTAGATGAGACCTAGGGATATAGTTCAGTGCCACAGTGCCTGCCTGGCATACACAGGTTTCTGAGGTCAATTCTTGGTTCAGAAAAGAAGTTAAAGGAGCTCAGGAGTGTGCTTCATTGGTAGATTCCTCGCCTAGGATAAGGCTCAATCCCTACCACTGCAAAAAATGGGGGAAAAGTAAAACGAAGAGTTTCTATTTGTGCTTCGTGATCACTCTAAATTCTAGATTCAGGATAAACTGAAAACACGAACTAGTCTTGCAACAGTTTCTTGTGACAAATTCTCCTTAGCAAAGTCCTAGTGGAGCTTAGAAAATTGATAGCACTTAGAAACCAAAATGTCAGCAAAGAATTGGTCATGTTATAGTCCCCAAAAGGGCAAGAAAATACCATGATGAGAATCCTCTTTCCTTATTGGGGCTTGGTAATTTGGACCCATGAGCCGCCCTACTAAGGAGAATGAATCAGAAAGATTGCACGGTCAGGCACTGCCCTGGCAACTCAGTATGACTCAAGTCTCAAAAAACTGTTCTAAGGGCTAGGGAAGTAGCTCAGTGGTCTCCTAGGATTCACAAGCTTTTGGATTCAATCTCCAGTACCAGAAAAGAAAGTTTTTTATTTGTGGTTACCAGATCAATGACAAAGGGTTTAATGTTTTATATCATCTGGTTTTAGCAAAATGACCAATCTTCCAAGTTGAACCTGCCTTCTCAGTTTTATAGATCGTTTCCAAATGAAGCTTATTGCTTTTGTTCTCTGCCTTTTTACTTTCCTATAGGAAAAGAAAGAACAAATCTACTATTAACATGTAAACAATTAATATTTAATGACCATTCATTTCCTTTCTTGTGTAAATAAACCTGTTGTAGGCCACTGACTGGCCACACAAAGCCCTCACTGTTTTGGGTTAGAATATAAATATTTAATTAGAGGAAAACCTTCTTTGAGTCATTCTTTCATAAGGCATAAGATGTGCTTGCCTTGGGCTACATTTTTGCCAGTTTTCAACAGCAACTGTTAACCAATTGCAGATGCAAAAGATATTCACCCGGTAAGTTTATAAAATTTCTAAGAGATGAATGAGCTGCTGTTTCCAAAAGAGAGACAGTCAACCAACCATCACTATAAGAATTTGACGTTAGGATAAAATGAGATTCCTCCTATACTAAATTCTATAATTATTTCTCCTTTAATGGCTTCATCATGTTTAGCTTTTAGGTGCCTGAGACATCCAATAATCTGCAAATAATGCATTGCTTTCCCTGACATTTAGTGTTGTTTCAGCAGTAATTTCATTTTAAATTGTTAAAGATGTGAAACAATAGGCACCAGGCATAGCCAGCCCATTCCACACTGCTGGGCCCAGCCAAGCCCAGACTGAGGCCCAGAACTACAGGAGCATGCTCATGACACAGAGGTGGCAGCGAGGTGAGCTAGTCTGCTAGGTGTATGAAAGGGAGGTGCTTAGACAGAACTCAGGGAAACTAAGTTAAATACAAATTCCCAATTTAAAATCTTCTGGATTATACAGCTATAATGTTTGCTCTTAACATTGTGAAAATGGCCATATTCCCAAAATTGTTGTGTACTGATTTAATGCAATCTTTAACAAAATACCAACAACATATCTCACAGATCTAGACAAACTATTCCTAAAGTTTATTTGGAATCAGAAAAGACCTAGAATATCAAAGGTATTATTGGGCAACAAAGGCAAGGCTGGAGGCATTACAGTCCCTGACTTGAAATTATACTACAAAGACACTGTGATAAAATCAGCATGATACTGGCAAAAAAAAAAAAAAAAAAAAAAAAACAACATATCTAAGATTCAATGGAACAGATTTGAGGATGCAGATACAACTACAAACACACTCAGTTATCTTATCTTTGACAAAGGGGCCAACCGTGTTCACTGGCAGAAAAATAGTTTCTTTAACAAATGGTGCTGGAAAAACTAGCTCTCCACATGCTGAAAATTAAAGCTAGACCCAAGTCCATCACAATGCACTAAACCAGAGTCAAAATAGATTAAAGCTCTACCGTTAAACTAGAACCACTAAATCTCGTGGAAGAAAAAGTACGCGGAAATCTTGAAGACATAAGAATAAGCAAGCGGTTTATGAACAAAAACAAACTGCATAGCAAATACTTAAAATGAATTTTTAAAAAAAGAAATCTTTTACCCATATTAATTAAATGTTTTGAAAATTTAAAAACATTTTGAAAATATGATAAAAATTAAGAATGTGTTGTAAGTATAACCTAAAGATTCTTTATCATTTTAAAGATTCTTTAATAGATATTAATCCATGAGGTTATATGTATCCATAATGCTTGCACTGTGGGAGGATGAAATAGGATGGTCTCAAATGTGAGAAAAATTTGGGCAAATTTGTCACTGGTTGAGACCTCTTCCTCAAAATATAAAAGAAAAAAGGTGGAGGCTGGACATGTAACTTAGTGGAAAGGTCCTGGGTTCAGTTAGGAGGCAAACAAAATCAGTAGTAAACCTGGAATTTTTTGCAAGTAACACAAATTAGGCATAAGAAATAAACTTGTTAGTCAAATGTGGGGGTGTATACCTGTAATCTCAGCACTCATGAGACTGAGGCAGGGAGAGGATCAGTGAGTTTAAGGCCATCCTGGGCTAAATAAATTCAAGGGCAGTCTGAACTACACAGTGTCAAAAACAAAATCTTGAGGGCCAGTGAGATAGCTCAGCAGACTAAACACCTGCTTAGGCAAGTGCAGGGATCAGGGTTCAGTCTCCCACACCACATGCCCTGCTGGCCCAGCCCCGGGGTGTTGTGGCGCACACCTCTAATCCCAGCACTTGAGAGGCTAAAAACAGGAGTATCACTATGAGTCCGAGCTGCATAGTGAGACCCTGTACCAAACACATTTTTTTATATATATTATGGCCAGCTTAGCCTGCCCTGGGGGTGGGGCTGGTGCAGCATGTGGTGCCAGGGATCAAACCGCAACCTCTGGGGTTGTCTTAGCTTGCCTAAGCAGGCACTTCCGACCACTGAGCCATCTCACCAGCCCCCAAATACATTTTCAAAAAACTTAGAAAACCTTACTGTAGTTCACTTCTTTACTAACGCTATCATGAGTTACTTCCTTTTAATCCAGGGCTTTTACCCTGAGCCACAACCCCAGCTTTATTTTTATTTTTTTTTTTAAAAAAAAGGAGTGTAGATCTTTAACTTAGGCATGCTGGGTTCAGACTTTCAGTCAACTTGCCTTAGCCTCCTAGAGTGGGGATCAGAAATGTTTACTTGTCAAACAATGTACTACAAGCTGAAGTCCCTCCACAGTTCCAATAACTAAGTGAGAGATTTGGATGGATTTTCTTTATCACATGTGCACAGGATTGGCACTAAGGCCTCCCACATGCTAAGCAAGTATTCTGCCACTGAGCTATAGCTCCTAGATCGTTTTTCTTAGTTCTTGTGATAGATACCAATAAAAATTTAGATTCTCCTCATTATAAAATGGAATTCTGGGGCTGAGAATGTAGTGTGAGGACCAAAATAAGGAATTTTGGGAAATTTGCTAAACATTTTTAGAACTTGTACCATTTTTGGAAAACCAACATATTGAAGATGAAGCTGTAGCTCTGCTGAACTCAAAAAAACCAGCCTGATGCCACTTCATCTGTATATTACCCAGACAGCCTTAGAGCTCAAAGCACCCTAAGGGCCTGTCATAGTGACTTGGTGCATTTTCTGTTGCTGTCACAATATCAGACTGGACAAATTATGAACAACAGAAATTTGACTCACTCTGGAGGTTGGGAGTCCACAATCAAAGGACCACATCTGATGAGGGTCTCTCTGTTGAGTCACACTGTGGTAGAAAACTTCATGTGGGGAGGGCATGCAAGAGGAAAACCATTATAGTAGTGCACACCTGGCATCCCAGCATCCTGAGAGACTGAGGCTGAAGAATTTCAAATTTAAGCCCATTCTGGGCAATTTAGCAAAAGCTTGGCTCAAAAACCCAAAAAACTAAAAGGCAGGGAACTAACAGGCTTTATGAAATTAAGCAGAAAACAATATATGAAGATAAACTTTATAAAAGTATAGTATTTAATTTTTATAAGAAAGCCAATTATTTATGGTTTAATCTTTTTCACTTCCTGTGGTTCAACAGAATAAAAATGTTACTGGAGGAAATGATAGAATTAACGGAGATAGGAAATTCTATATAGACCCTCTAGGTGTTATGAGAGGTCTATAACATGAAAGCAGCCCGGATGTATATGAGCAGCAGAGGACTTGGCTAACATGCATGAGTCCATGAGTTCAATGCTTGGTACCACAAGAAAAAATATTTAAGGGGCAGGGGAGATAGCTCCCTGGCACAAGTGCCTACCTGGCAAGTGCAAGGTCATGAGTTCAAACCCTGGGTCCTGCAAAAAAAAAAAAAAAAAGGAAAGAAAGAAAGAACATTTAACCATGTGCAAAGTGGTGTATGCCTGTAATCCCAGAACTCTATGAGGCTTTGGCAGGAGGATTGCAAGTTCCTGTCCAGCCTTGGTGACTTATGGGTAGTAGAACATGTGGCATATGGCCTTGGGTTCAATTCCAGCACCAGAAAAAATAAAAATAAGTTAAAGACCTTTTCCTGTTGCACATGAGTGTGATTTTCAGTAGATGAATGTCTAAGAAAAATAGTTTATTACTTTAAAAACTACTGGCAATTTTTGAGCTGAGGGCAGTGGTGTGGCATAGGCCTATAAAAAAGTTGGAAGGTTGATGCAAGATTGTGTGAGCCTACAAGTTAAAGGCCAGCCTGGACAATATGGCAGCACTGTGTCTCAAAACAACACCCTCCACACATCGTCCTGGGCCCACAGCACCAGTAGGAGGAGAGTAAGTCCATGTCCTACACCCCTCCATTATCCAGAACCAGGAGGAGCTCTGGGACTGTGGTGCTGGCAAAAGGAAACATCTGGAGGAAAAGACACCTCTTGGGAAAGCCTCAACATCAGTGATTAAGGTTATCTAATTTCAGAAAACTAAAAGCACCAACACAGAGAACAAAATAAAGTAGAAAACAGAAAATGACAAGACAAAGAAGCAAAATGTAAACCCAAACATCAGCCTACTGAGGACAAGTCCAGAGCATAAAGGGAAAGAGTAAATCAGCAGTTAACACGAATGGAGCTCTCTGAAGTGAGAGCAGCAGAAGGGAAAAGAAAAAAAAAAAAAAATAGAAGAAGCCATAGAAAAAATAATCTAAAAAGAAATCTCTTAAAAGAAAAGACATTAAAGCAGACACAGATAAATGAATAGAGGAGCTCAGGAAAATGATGGAAACTATAAATGCAAAACAAAAACAATAAATGCAATCAATGGAGCAGATCCACCACTAAACCAACTCTACAAAATGCTTTGAAAGACAGAAAGAGATAATAGCCAGGTGTGGTGGCGCACGCCTGTAATCCCAGTGCTTGGGAGGCTGAGGCAGGAGGATCAGTGCAAGTTCAAGATCAGCCTGGGCTACGGAAGCGAGATCAAGGCCAGCCAAAAACTGTATAGCAAGACCCTGTCTCAAAAAGACAAGAGAGAAAGAAAGAAAGAAAGAAAGAAAGAAAGAAAGAAAGAACAAAGATTACATATGCAGGAACACGAATAGAAAGAAACGGCCAGGCATTGCAAACAGTTAAACAGAATAGAAAGACAGAAAGCTAGCAATGGTAAAACAACATGGAAAAGAAAAGTCAATATATATCAGTTATAATCATCAGCGTAAATAATCTCAACTCACCAATCAAAAGAAACAAACTGGCAAAATGGATCAAGAAGCAAGATCCAATATGCTGCATTCAATGAACACATTTCATCCAAAAAAGAAATTCATAAACTGAAAGTCAAAGGATGGAAAACAAATCAGAAAATCAGAAAGAAAGAAAGAAAAAAAAGCAACAGTAGCTATTCTATTTGTAGACAGTGCAAATTTTAAGAAAAAATAGATCAAAAGAGGCAAAAAAAAAAAAAAAAAAAAAAAAAAAAAAGATCACAACACATTAGTTAATTAGAAGGGGAAACAAGCAAAAAATACTCACCAAACACAGGTTCACCCAACTACATAAAACAAATCTTAGTTGACATGAAAAATTAAACAAACACTAACACAATTATAGGAGAGGATTTTAATACAGCGTCTTCACAAATGGATAGATCAAGCAGACAAAAAATTAACAAGGAAATATTGAAATTAGACCAAGCCTGTGAACAAATAAAAGTGGTAGATGTCTACAGAATATTCCACCCCAAAACAAGAGTATACACATTCTTCTCAGCTGCACATGGGATATTCTACAAATGTCATATTTTAAGTGACAAAGCATGTTTAAATGTAAAAATATTTTATATCCTTTGTTAGATTGATACCTAGGTAATTTTTTAAACATGATAGCTAATTAAAAGAGGAAACAAGCAAAAATCCCATGCATACTATCTCACTATAGTACAATTAAACTGGAAGTCAACAATAAAGGAAATCTCAAAAATGACTAACACCTAGAAATTAAACAAAATCCTTCTGAACAATCAATGGGTCACAGAGATAATTAAATATGAAATTAAATACTACAAACAATTAAGTTATAATAGTGATGTAACATACCAAAATTTATGGGATATGATGAAAGTAGCCCTATGAAGAAAAATAACAGCAATGATTTTTTATTTTTCTCGCACATCAGCAAAACAGAATGAACTCAAATAAACCACCCCATATAGAACCTTAAGTTTCTAGAAAAATAATAAAGCCAAAATTGACAGGAATCAAAGACAAATATCACATGATCATCT
>PVKN010018389.1:0-16873 GCA_004027915.1 Capromys pilorides
GGGCCGGGGAATCTGGAAGTTGGGGCCATTTCCATATGCCAGGGAGGGGTAGGGCTTGCCATCCTTGGCCGTCCCAGATGCCAGCCCTGCGGGGAGGAAAACACTCGCGCCTGCACTAAACGCCACGTGGGTATCAGAGTGCCCTCCCCCTCCACCCCGTGCCTGGTCTCAGGCTTAATCCTCCCAAGAGCCCCATGAGGGGGTACTGTCCATGTGCCTATTGGACAGATGAGGAAACTGGGGCTCAGAGACCTTTGCCGTTCAAATTTAGCAACAGCAACTACCACAGTCCTTGGGCCTACCGAAGATGGAGGTGTCACGCAGGGTGTAGCCCCCGAAGGAGAAGACGTGGGAGTGGTCAGCAGTGACGAGCGTCAGGGTGTCCTGCTCGCTGGTGAGCTGGCCGGCCTTCTCAATGGCATCGTCGAACATGACTGACTCATGCAGTGCGCGATGAGCTACGGTCTCGTGATGGCCATGGTCAATGCGGCCCCCTGCGGGAAGAGGGTTGGGGAGAGTGGGTACTTCCACTTCCGGCCGCCCCTCTGAGCCTCTGCCGTGCCACGGGCCCCTGCTCACCCTCCACAAAGAGGAAGAAGCCGTGGGGGTTCCGGCTCAGCACGCGCACAGCCGCCTCTGTCATCTCCGCCAGGGAGGGGTCCAGCTCGAGGTTTCGGTAGGTTTCATATTGCAAGTGTTGGGGCTCAAAGAGGCCTGAGAGACAAGAGACACCATGGAGACTGCCCGCTTGGGTACCTCAGAAGGGGTCACAGCACACAGCTGCAGTGTGACTGTCAGGCCAGCTGGGGCCAGAACAGGTGGGGACTCACCCATGAGGTGTGTCACTGACGGGTCCTGAGACGCCTGCATGAGCTCTGTGCGGTTCCACACGTACCGAGACCCCTGCAGGGACAGGCAGGCCTCAACCAGAGCCTGAGACCCTCAGCCTGGCCCCCTATAGCCCCGCTCTGCCCCCCCACATCCCTGCCCTGTGCACCCCATCACCTGGTGCTTCGCTAGCCACTCCTGAACCAGGTCTTTGCCGTCCAGCCTGATTCCTGCTTGGCTGGCATCATGCGGGTACTCAGGGTCTGGGGTTCCCCTAGGGAACATGAACCTGCGACCTCCACCCAGGATCACCTGTGGCCAGAGATGAGGATGGTGGACCTGGGCCTGGAGGGGACTTCAGCCAGTGCTGGGTCCACCTCGTCTCCCAGCCTATCCCTGCCCTTTGAGCTCACATCAATGTGGATGTTGGAGACAAGCTGAGTGGCGATGTCCCGGCAGCCCTCCTGGAGCGCTGAGGTGGGCATGTTGGCATCCGAGTACCAGTTCCGGTTCACAGTGTGTGCGTACGCACCAGCTGGTGAGGCATGCTGGACCGTAGTGGTGGTCACTATGCCGACAGATTTCCCTGAAGGGGACAGGGGGCTCAGTGGGCGGCCCAGGCTATCGATTTCGCACCCCGGTTCCCAGCCCGGCCACAGGCCCACCTGCTTTCTTGGCCTGGTACATCACAGAGAAGACCTCGTTGCCCTTCTCCGTGCTGCAGTTATTGTAGCGGGCAGCTGCGTTCACACCGATGATCCGGAAGTTGGTCTTGACCCCGCACAGGTAGGCGGTGGCTGTGCCTGCGCTGTCCGGCACCTGCCTGTCCACATTGTATGTCTGAGGACAGAGATGCCAGTCAGCTGTGTGGAGCAGAGCCCGGTGGGTACCATCGCCCACAGGCCCGGCCCCTGCTCACCTTGGACAGCGCCATGTATGGGAACTGGTCCATAGCCAGAGGGGTCTCTGGCCCCAGATGGCCCTGCATCTGGCCCTTCAGGATCCTGGTGGCGGTCACTGTGGACACCCCCATGCCTGAGGAGCAGGACGTAACAGGTTGGGCCCAGGTTGGCCCGGATCAGCGAAGCCCCACACATCTCACTCCACAACTCACCGTCCCCCAGGAAGAGGATGAGGTTCTTGGCCGAGGTCTGAATGGGCTGCAGCTTCTTAGCGGCTTCCAGGGCCTCGGCTCCCTTTTGGTTCCAGAAGGCTGGGTTCTGCTCCTCCACTGCCCAGGAGAGAGGTGGGGTCAGCCCAGGTGGGGTGGCCCCTGGGGTGGCTGCTTTGGGGGCCTCTTTACCTGGGATGACACCGAGGGTCGGCTGGAGCCTGATGAGGAGCAGCAGCAGCGGCAGCAAAGGCAGCGCTCGAGCCTCCCGCATGCTGTGGCCGGCGCTGTTGCTGCGGCTGGGATGGCCGAGGACCGTGCTGGGGGCAGCAGGAGAGGAGGTTGCCACAACCAGGGTGCCTGTCCCAGCCCGGGCTGTCAGGGTTTATATCACCAGGAGCTGCAGAAGTCTTTGGGTCCCTGCCTAATCCCAGGCAGCCACCCTGCCCAGCTCTGCAGGGTGGAGATCAGAGCAGGATTGCCAGGGAGGGGTCCAGCCCACCTGCTGCGGGCCTGGAATATGCCAGGGTGTCCCTGAGGCAGGGCAAGGCTGAGTGGGCCCGAGTTAGAGATTTTGCCCTGCTGCATAGACCTTCCCTTCACCCTGCTCCCCCTGTATTTTGGGGACCTTCATTCCCGGAAGTCAGTGCACTCCAGCAGAGCGTGGTCTGGGCTCAGGTTTGGCTTCTGGGTGCTGGGAGCCCTGGAGAGCAGGGAGACATAGGCCAGGCTGGGCAGGGCAGGTGGGGCACCGGGAATGTGGCCCAGAGTGGCTATTGTGTGGGGCAGGGTGGGGCCTGGGACTGGGCAGCCTGTCCTTGGGCCACAGCTGCGGGATCTCTGAGTGGAGGCAGCCACGTGCCCTTGAGGGGGCCTTGTTCCTGGGACTCAGTCTGGTCTGATGGGGGCCTGCACACATTTCTGTTCAGCAACCCACTTCGGAGTGCCCGGGAGGCGTGGTGGCCAGCAGGTGGGAGACACTCGTGCATTTGTCCCAGTCAGTTAAATAAGCTGAGCACGCAGTATGGTGGGGGAATTGGCCCTGGCGGAGCCCTGGGGGTCTCGAGCTTGTGTGTGTCAGGCTGGTTGACACCTGGCGCTTCTGGTGAGGTCTGTGTGGTCCCACTCTGGGAGGCTCTTGAGTTGCCTGGTTCCAGAGGCACAAGGCACAAGGGCCTCAAGTTCAAGGCCAGCCTGAGCTACATGGAGGTCCTGTGTCAAAAAGCCCAATGCCAAAGGAAACACGAGTAGCTTTTCTCATGTTTATGTGTGTGTGTGTGTGTGTGTGTGTGTGTGTGTGTGCGCGTGTTGCAGATGTAGGGCCTCTAGCCGGCTGGGCCCACACTGGATACTGAGCTGCATCCCCAGCCCCCAAGACTTGTGGGTCCAGCACCACTTGGGCCGCACAGGGGCTGCACTCGCTGTGAGGAGCTGGTGCAGGGCAGAACCGCTCTCTGTTGTTTTCTCCTTCTCCACCCTGGTCTTTTTTTTGACCGGCATCAGATTGATTTTATGTCTTTGCCAAGTTAATTATTATAAACACAGATGAACACACAGACTACCAAGCAGAAAACCTGAGACAATTTTGTGTGCTTTAAGTCACAACTCACAGTTTTCAGAAGCCCGGCCCAGTCCACCCGGGGCACCCATGGCACCAGCTGCAGGCCTGACCCTCACCCCAGTGCCACCTAGGCCCCTGCCCTGCCCTGGGGCCTCTGCAAATAAAGAAACTGTGTCTACACCCCAGGTCCTGTAAGGACTGGTTGGGGCACCTGGGGACAAATCTCATCTTCTCAGGAGACTGAGGCAGAAGGATCAGTTAAGTTCATGAGTTTCAGACCAGCTTAGACAACATAGTGAAATGATTGTTTGTTTTGTTGAGACAGAGTCTCACTATGTATCCCAGGCTGGCCCAGACTCACAGCGATCCCCCTGCCTCAGCCTCCAGAGTGCTGGGATTACGGACCCATCCACCACACCTAGCTCAAGATCTCATATAAAACAAACAAACCAGAGTCGGGTGTGGTGGCCCATGCCTGTAATCCCAGTACTTGGAAGGCTGAGGCAGGAGGATCAGTGTGAGTTTGAGACCAACCTGGGCTACAAAAATGAGCTCAAGGACAGCCTGACTGCATAGTGAGACCCTGTCTCAAAAAGACAAAGAAAACAAAACAAAACAAAAAAAAAAAACAAACCAACATAGCCCAAGTCAGGCAAGGTGTGCAGGATGATAATCCCAGCACTGGAGAGGTTGAGGCTGGTGGATCCCTTGAATTCAAGGTCAGTCTAAACTACTTACATGAAGACCCTGTTTCAAAAATCAAAAGCAAGGGGCTGAGGAGATAGCTCAGGGGCACAAGTGCCTGCTTGGCTAGTGCAAGATCCTGAGTTCAATCCCCAGTTCCACAAAAAAAAAAAAAAAAGAAAAGAAAAAGAAAACTGAGCACAAGCTGGGCATGGTGGCACATGCCTATAATCCCAGCACTTGGGAGGCCAGCCTGGGCTATAAAAGTGAACTCAAGGCCAGCCTGAACTGCACAGCGAGGCCCTGTCTAAAAAAGACAAAAACAAAACAGAACAACAACAGCAACAAAACTGAACAAGAAAACCACTAAAAACTCAAACCAAAGCAACAAAAACCTAATATTCAATGGAAAGTTTTAACTGGTACAGTTTGTTGCTGAGGGCAGGAGGTTGGGCAGCTGTGTAAGCCATGTAACCTCTACCTAGGGAACAGTGTGGAGTTTTAGGGTGCAATCTACTCAGTTTAGACAGTGTCCATACAGGGCTCCTGTGCCCTGGAATCAATGTCCTGACCACCCTGGGGTACATCCTGGCAGCCATGGGACAATGACTGACATTTCTGTGAGAACCCTGGAGGCCGTCACTCCGCAGACTCCACTGGGCTTCTTGGCTCCATTTTGGGGCTGCTGTCCTCCTGCCTGATGGCACCCCAGCTCCTGTCCTGGAAATTCTGGTCATGTCTAAATGAATGACCTTGGGCTCTCCTAGATGCTAGAATAGCCAGCCGGCTGTGGAATCTCATTTCCCCACGATTCTGGGCAGATGTCTTCAGTTTTTGTTTTTTTTTTTAATGTCCGGCTCAGCCTGCCCTGGGGGTGGGGCTGGCGCAGCCTGTGGTGCTGGGGATCGAACCACGGTCCCTGCGGTTGCCTAAACTTTCCTAAGCAGGAGCTTTAGACCGCCGGGCCATCTTGCCGGCCCCTGGTGTCTTAAGTTTAGGCACACTTGGGTCCCTGTGCCCTAAAGCTAAGAAGGTGGGGTACTGACATCCTGCTGAGTGGCCCCACTGCCCGCCAGTTGTGGCCTGTCTCCCGTGCTGGGTCACAGTGTGGTGTGCGGCCTTGTCTGTCGCGACTGTGGAAGCCCGCGCTCCTCTCCTGAGGCAGCGCGGGCCTCGTGGTCACTTGCACCTGTGCTGCCCGGTGAGGCCACTCACGTGGGATCTGCTTCAGAGTAAATGGTTTTCCTGTTTCTCTTTCTGTGGGAGCCCTTTAGGCCTGATCCTTTTCCTGATTCTTTGTTTCCTTACTCATACAGTCTTGCTGTGCTCAAGGATGCCATTTGTCGTGGGGATGAAGTACAGTTCTTTCCTCCGCCTCACTTCTGTTAAAGCAGCGCCATCGCCCGAGCTCCCTACAGCCTCTGGGCAGAGCTGTTCTGCCCGGGTCCACTGGGCCGTGGGGAAGCCGGCGCCTCCCAGGCTGGCCCCGCCCACTGCGGGCACTGTTTGGTTCCGATCTCCTGTATGTTCTGGTGGTGGCGGCGGGGACGATTCCCTGCTAGCAGTGAGGGTCGCCTGTCTTAGGCAGCCCCTTGATACCTGGTTATCTTTTTCTTTAAATTCTGAGGCCAGGCCCCCGAAGTCACCAAGTGGCCCAGGCTGGGATTGAATTCCCCATCCTTTGGCCTCAGCCTTGCAGAAAGCTGGGGTCACGGGTGGGTGAGATTGCAGGGCTCTTCACCAGGCTTGGTGCAAGAGTCAGTCTCTGCTCAGCTTCTGGGGCCAGCCCCTCTTAAATCGGAGTTTTGTGTCCCACTGAGCTACATGCAGTTCTAGAAGGGGCAGAGGGCAGTGGCCAGCAGCAACGCCGCCACAGTGACATGCAGGATTTGTTGGCAGACTCATTTGTGACAGCACCGATCGAGGCATTCCCAGAATATCCAGCCTTGCTCTCCGGGGGCGGGGCGGGCTGGGGCCTGTGTGGGATGAGCAGGCAGGGCCTGCAGCAGCGCACTGGCTCGTCCGGTGGGGATTCACAGGACCGGGGACAGGGACGGCACCCCGTGTTCCTAGTTTGCAGTGGACGTGCGAGCAGGTATATTCCTGCCCCAGGGTCCCAGGCTCCAGACGCTGGACTGCAGGGCTCCCCTGCCACACTCGGAGTGGCAGGCTGGTGAGACGCCCTCTCACGCCGCTGCGGCGATGTCTAGCTCTCACGCACTGCCTGCTGCCCGGGTTTCTGGTGAAGTCTCCTCTAGTGTCTGAGGACAGGCAATGGATACACGCCACGTGCTCCTTGCTGTGAACACAGGTGTCTGGCCCCAGCTGCAGCCCAGGGGGACCCCAGACCCCTGCCACTCCCTCTGCCTGAGCTGCCTGGCTGGTGATGTGGGGTGCAGTCCCGGGGTGCAGGCTCAAGGGCAGCACGAGCTCGATGCGGTGGTGATGAGGCCTCCGCCATGCACCAGGGACCTCGGCCAGGCCAGCCTTCTTGAGTGCCTCTCCAGGACCGCTGTGGGCAGGGAGGCCAGTCTCGGTCCCCTCCGGCCTCTCCTATGTGCTATCCGGTATCCCTGCCAACGTTGGTTCTACCCAGGTCATGTCCAGGTCCCCGGCATGGCACGCTGGGTGTTGTGTCCACCCTGCCACCGCCACTGTCCCCAACCACAGGGACCGGTTGCCATCCACATGCCAGCAGGACAGTGCATGGGGCTGTGCTCATGGCCCTGCCATGCAGGGTGAGTGGCACAGACTGGACAGCGATAGGTCACCAGGAGATGGCCCCAAAGCCGTGGCACACCGGGGAAATCGAGGTCCAGCTTCCTGTGGCCAGCACCCTGGGTGCGGTTCCAGGTTCTGTGGGAGCCCTGCTGGCTGCAGCCCTGTCTGTCACTGTGCCTGCAGGTTCCCAGAACAAAGCCATTTGAGCTCGGGCTTCTTCCCAGGGTGTCACAGCCCCCAGACCTCAGGGATCTGGATGCTGAGGCCCCTAAGCCCCCCACAACCCATGTAGTAGGCAGGAAACATTTTCCCAGTGTGACAAACTGATGATTCCAAAGGGTCAGTTTTCAGAAAGTTTTAGGTGACCTGGTGACTAGTTTGGCCTCCACCCACCCAGGACATGTAATGGCACTGAACTTTTTCTGGGCTGTCCTGGAACTCCTGGACTCCAGGGATCCTCCTGCCTCAGCCTCCTGCCTGATCTCCTCAGCCAAGACCCAAGCCCAGTACAAGTTACTTTTTTTTTTTTTTGGCAGGATCAGGGTTCGAACTCATGATCTTGCACTTGCCAGGCAGGCACTTGTGCCATGGAGCTATCTCCCCGGCTCCCAAGTTACTCTTTTTGATTCTCTTTCAGCTGCGTAGAGGAGAGACCTTCAGCTGCTCCTAGATCGTCTTGAGCACCACACTGGCTTCACCATGCCTGACTAAGAAGGACAGAGTGAGCTGGAGCCCGCCCTGTGGTGGCGGGAGCTGAGAGGGGACTGAGGTTGTGTCCGTCCTTCTGGAACACACCCCGGTGCCTCCCATTCACTGCCAGAGAATAGGCCTCCCATTCCAGTAGTTCCACGCTTGCTCCCTTTTCTAATTACTGGAAGGAAAACCTGAGCTTATTTAATGAAAAATATTAGTAACACCACAGGTAATATGTGGTTCTGGCAAGAAATCATTAGGATGATGCATGAACGGCCATGCTTTGATAATGTGAGCGGAAGACATAAATTAAAAAGGCTTGTGACCTCTACCTGCATTCACTTCCCTCTCTTCCTGGGGGTCCTTCAAAATGTTTCATTTTTTGGGGAGACAGGGGTCTTGCTATGCTGCCTGTAACTTGTGACAGTCCTCCTGCCTCATCCTCCAGTTGCTGGGATTACACGTGTGCACCATGACGCCTGGGGTCCTTCGGAATTTAACCTCTCCTAACCTACTTCTCTCCTCTGAGGTGGGAAAAGAACAGGGCTGGGGCTGTGTGGTCAGGGCTGCTGGGAGCTGGAGGAGGTGGCGGCCACGCCTGACGTCTGGGCCAAGCAGAGAGGGGCGGGCTCCAGGGTGAGGCTCTGAAGCCCAAGGGCTGGAGGAATTGTCCCCTCTCGGTAACCATGGTGGCAGTGCCTCGCTCTGGCCTGGTCTCACCAGGGAGGAGCAGGCAGGGGTTCCTTCCTCTGGAGAACTCGCCGAAAGGGCTGCACCAGGATGGACCCGAGGCTGTGACACAGCGGGCCTGGCCAGCTGTCAGCCGGACAGTCTCTTTAGCTAAACTTCTTTTTAGCCGCAGGTGACAGAGACCAGGCCATGGGGGTGGCAGGGGTAGCTAGCAGCTGGCTGTCCCTGGTCCCTTCTGAGGTAACGGATGACAAACTGCTGCCCTTCAGGCACAGAGGAGAAGCACATGGCTGTCGAGGATTTTTGGCAGTTTCACTCGGGTGGGAGCCACAAGAACCAGGGCCACGTCAGCCGAGGCCAACTTGGCTTCCCGTTCTACTGAGCATCCAATGTCTACGGCTTGTACTTTCAGGGGCCGCCCCTGCTTTCTGGAACTGATCAGTGTTCTTTTTATGAACGTCAGGGAGCGCAGTGCAGTTTGTGAGACCTGCTGGCATAGACAACCTTTTTACATAAATGATTTAAATGTCTTCTCCCCTAATGTGACTTTCTATATATAAGAAGGCCTGGCGTGGTGGCGCACGCCTGTGATCCCAGCACTAGGGAGGCTGAGGCAGGAGGATCATTGTGAGTTCAAGGCCAGCCAGGGCTACAGAGTGAGCTCAAGGCTGGCCTGAGCTATTTAGTGAGACCCTGTCTCAGAAAGACAATAGAGAAGGAACAAAAACGACACCTCAGAATCAGAACAATGCCTATAAAGATCAAGCAGACTGTAGGTGATTATCTTACCATTAGTTTTTTGGTTTTTTTTTTTTTTTTTTTTTTGAGATAGGGTCTCAGCCCAGCAAAATGGCTCAGCGGTCTAAAGTGCCTGCCTAGGAAAGTTTAGGTAACCGCGGGGACTGCAGCTTGATCCCCAGCACCACATGCACCAGCCCCATGCCCAGGGCAGGCTGAGTCGGTCATAACACAAATAAATGAGGTTTAAAAAAAGAGAGAGGGTCTTGCTATGCAGTTCAGGCTGGCCTTGAGCTCACTGTGTAGCACAGGCTGGTCTCGAACTCCCAACAACCCTCCTGCCTCAGCCTCTTGAGTGCTAGGATTACAGGCGTGAGCCACCGTGCCCAGCTTTCCAAAACTTGAAAGCCTTAGGCAGCATGTGAGGCTGGCGGGTCCTCCTCTTCACTGTCAGGTTAACAGTGCTAAGGGGCCCTGTGCTGAGTGAACAGGAAGCCTGTTAACCCCACGCGGCTTTTCTGCCTAAGGCAGCAGCGGAACGTTTAGCTTTTATTTTCATCCAAGTTGTGTGTGTGGCTTCAAGTGTCAGAGCTGGGAGCTGGAAGACGTCCCCTGGGCCCTGCGATCTCCCCTTGCAGGGGACCCTGCTCTGCTTGGATTTTGATGTTTACTTTTCCTAAATAATGCACTTCATTTTTCAGCCTCTGAATGTCTTTTTTTTTTTTTTTTATACTGGGGACTACATCCCACACGCTGCATCCTTAGCCTTTTAAAGCCTTTCTTTTGTTCTTTCTTTCTTTCTTTCTTTCTTTCTTTCTTTCTTTCTTTCTTTCTTTCTTTCTTTCTTTCTTTCTTTTCTTTCTTTCTTTCTTTCTTTCTCTTTCTTCTTCCTTCCTTCTTCCAGCCTGCCTCCCTCCCTTTCCTTTTTGACATTGCATCTTCCTTCCTTCCTTCCTTCCTTCCTTGCTATGCAGTTCAGATTGACCTTGAGCTCACTTTTGTAGCCCAGGCTGGTCTTGAACACCCACTGATCTTCCTGCCTCAGCCTCCCCAGTGCTGGGATTACAAGCATGCGCCACCACGCCTTGCTTTTTTTTTTTTTTTTTTTCTAAATTGTTTTATTTTTTTAAAGAGAGTACAAAGTAGTATTAAAACAAAAAATTACAAGTGATGCAGAATTTCACTTAACAAAGTAATATGGATTTCACAGTGTTTGTTGTAACGCAGTGTTGTCTTCCAACCAGCTATTCATATTACCAGATAGATGCATGTAAAATTGGAAGAAGAAAGAAAAAAATGCGTAAGAAATTAAGAAAAGAAAAAGTGCAAACAATTGAAAAAGGAGACAAAATACATTCCGCCTTATCTGCTCCTTTCTATGACCAGCAGGAATGCACAGTGCAATTGTCAAAAGCAACCGGCTTGTGCACGTAGGTAATGCTTTCCCCACTCCCTGTCCTGTCCTTCTCAACCCAGTAACTCCTTCCTTTTGAATAACTTCATTCCCTTCCTCCAGTACCTGCTGTACCCTGCAGATTTCATTTTCGCTTTCAGGTTCTCACACAAAGGAGACAACGTGATGCTTGCACATGCAGATCTGATTTAGTTCTCATAAGATAATGGTCTCATCGGGAGTGGTGGTGCACACCTGTGATCCCAGCACTTGGGAGGCTGAGGCAGGAGAACTGGTGTGAGTTCAAGAGCAGCCTGGGCTACAAAAGTAAGTTCAAGGCCAGCCTGAACTGCACAGTGAGACCCTGTCTCAAAAAGACAAACACACAAAAAACCGATAATGGTCTCTAGTTGCATCCATTTACTGACCAAAGATTCAAGTTTATCCTATGTTATAGCTGAATAATACTCCATTGTGTAGAAAATACCGCATCTTTTTTTATCCATTCCTCGGTCGATGGCATCTGAGCTGCTTCCAGGATTTAGCTATAATAAATTGTGCTGCTATAAACATGGGTACACATATTGCTGTGGTATGAGGTTTTCAGTTCTTCTGGAGAAATACCCAGGAGGGGAACAGCTAGCTTGAATGGGATCTGAGATTCCAGCTTTTTAAGGAATCTCCACACCGATTTCTGTAATGGTTGTCCCTGTCTGCACTCCCACCAACAGTGGAGCAGGGTTCACCTTTCCCCACAGCCCCTCCAGAACTTGTGATTTCCTGATGTTATTCATTCTTTCTTGGGTGAGACAATATCTCGATGTTGTTTTAATTTGCATTTGTCAAATGATCAGTGATGTTGAACATTTTTTCATATGTTTATTTGCCATTTGCATTTTTTTTTCCTCTCTATTATTTTTTTGGTCTTTTTGAGACAGGGTCTCGCTATGCAGTTCAGGCTGGCCTTAAACTCACTTCTGTAGCCCAGGCTGGTCTCCAGGAACTTGCACCAATCCTCCTGCCTCAGCCTCCCAAGTGCTGGGATTATAGGCGTGCGCCACCATGCCTGGCTGCCATTTGTATTGCTTCATGTGAAAAGTGTATGTGCATCTCAGAGGCCCTTTTTTGGATTGGGTCTTTGAATGTGGGGCGTCTGATATTTTAATTCTTTATATGTGCTAAATAGAAGGGTTTTGTTGCAGGGATACTCAGCTGTAATTTTTCCCAGTTTGAGGGTTTCACTGTTGAATATTATTTGCAGCATAAGGTGAGTACCAGGCAGGGCCTGGGTAGGGGCCTGTGCGTTGGCAGACCACTGGTCCTCGCTGTCTGGTGGCCGGGTTGGCGTGGCCTGGGTGGTGCCTGTCTGTGCCCTCTGGCCACGCTGTGCTGCCCGTGCTGGGACTCTGCAGCATCTTGGATAGTGGGAGCCGCACAGCCTCGGCCCTGGGCCCTGGTCATGAGGAGGCCAGCTGGGTTCTGTGGGAAGGACCTGGTCAGCGGTGACAGCAGCAAAGGGACGGAGACTTGCAAAACAGCGCCCAGAGATGAAGCTCCTTCGAAGCCACGTGTGTTTCTTTGAGCTGTTCCGGTCAGGCTGGCACAGCTGGAAGGGCCAAGGCGAGCCCGGGTCCTGCGCAGCGAGGCCAGGATGGCGGGTAGTGGGTGCTGTGCCAGTGCTTACGACGTCACTGGGTGCGCGGGGCTGGGAACAGGAAGAGGGGCCCGGGAAGGGCTTTCAGGATCCCTGGTCGGACACCCCGACGACCAATGCCGCCCACCGTGCCAGGGCCTGTGGCTCGGGGCCTCTCGTTCTGCCTCTCGCCGGCGCTGGCACCGAAGTCCTGCCGCCTCCAGCTTCGCGATCTCCGCCCTGTAATAGCAGCCAGGGGCCTATGGCGGCTGGGTGAGGAAGGAGTGGCTCATTTGGGGTCCCTGTGGCGGGCTGTGTCAGGACCACGTGCGCCCTGAAAGCCTGTGGCTGCTCACGCTCCTTGCTCCTGAGCCGGGGCTGCCCCCTCCTCCAGTCCTTTGGCTTTCTTACTTCCTAGGAAGGGTAGTGAAAGCGGGACCCTTCCCGTGGGGCATCCGTGCAGGGTTCCCCGCAAACTCTAGCTTTCTGTGTGTCAGGCATGACCCCCCCACCCTCGCAGTGCCCAGCGCCTCCGTGGGCGAGCTGCACGCTGTTAGGTCGTGGTTCACCCAGGCACCAGGGCCTCGCAGTTTGGGGACTTCTGAGACACTGGCAGCCCAGGGCGAGGGCCCGCAGCAGGGCCACACGGCAGCCCAGCTGTGGCCCGCAGAGCCCCTCACAACGGAGGGAGCCCCGTGAACACCAGCGTGGCTTGGACAGCGTCCTCCATGGGGTAACACCGGGCATTCTTCAGAATGTGAGCTTATTTAACAATTAAGTTAGGCCACGTGTGGGGGCTGTGCCTGTAACCCCAACAATCAGAGGCTGAGGCAGGAGGACTGCTATCTTAGTTACTCTTCTCTCGTTGCTGGGACAAACACCTCACACTTGAAATGAGGAAAGGAAAGGTTTATTTAGCTACAGTTGCTGGAGGTTTCAGCTGGCTCCAAGGCAGAGTGGCACATGGCGGAGGGCCACTTTGGTGGCAGCTAAGAGCAAGAGTGACATTGCATCTCGCCAAATTGCCCAGGCTGGGCTTGAACTTGCGATCCTCCTGCCTCAGCCTCCAGAGGCCTGGGATTACAGACCTGCCCCACACGCCAGGCTAGGCCACCTCGCTATGTTAATGCTGTCACCAGGTGTGTGTGACCCTATCCTCGAGGGCCTGACACCACCAGCGCCTCTCACCACAAACCTGCTCTGAGGCTCCTGTCTGGGCTTGGTCAGGGCTGGCATGGCTCTGTCACAGCGGACCCGACTGGTGGAACTAGGGACAGCTGTGCCCAGCAGGAATGCTCTGGGCAGTCAGGCAGGGCCCGGCCCTCCAGGGACTCCGCGTGGAGGATTGGAGCAGCGCACCACTGTGGCTGAGCTGCACCCACTGAAGGCGAGGCCTCAAGGGAGACAGAAGGACCAGGCCTGCGCCTTCCAGGGGATCAGCAACGTATATAATTGGCATTTCCTGATCTAACAGTCTAGCTGGCATCTGTCACCCAGGTGGCGTAACCTGGGCCTCCTGAGACATCCCTTCCTGACAAGGGCCTTGTTCTTCCCATCCACACTTGTTAAGGGACCTGCTTCCCCACTGGATCAACATTACCTACGCAAAGCTGGGCGTGGTGTCACATGCCTGTATTCCCAGCACTTGGAGGCTGAGGCAGGAAGACCAGTGGGAGTTCAAGACCAGCCTGGGCTACAAAAGTGAGCTCAAGGCCAGCCTGAGCTGCATAGCAAGACCCTGTCTCAAAAAAGATAAAAAAAAAAAAAAAAAAAAAAAAAATCCCTACGCGATTACACTCTCAATCTATTTTATCGGTACATTTTATTTTACTTTATGTATTTAGTACAGGGTCAGGGTCTACAGGTCTCATTGCACAGATCAGACTCATAGTGATTCTCCTGTTTTCAGTCTCCTAAGCACTGGGATTACAGGCGAATGCCACCATGCCCAGTCTCAATCCCTGTCTCAGCGTGCCATGGGGATGGGGCTGGCACAGGAGGTGGGGGATTGAGTCCCAGTCCCCGCGTCTGCCTAAACAGGCATTTGAATCTCCTGAGCTATCTGGCCGGCCCTATTGGCACATTTTAGATGTATGTAATGATAACATTCATCATATGGAATTTGTACCTGTGCATGATATACCTTGCTTATATTTGCAATCTTACTGGTGGTCCGAGTCGCGTCCTGAGTTGTACCCACCTCACGATTTTGTGCTATAAAACTGCCTTCAAGAAGTGGGCTCATTGGTGCCCCATTTTCTTGGTCCCCTCCTGCCTCAGGAGCCGTTTTTCCCTCAATAAAATGTCCTACTCTTAACCTCCGCTGTTCCTCAGAATTCATTCTTTGATTCGGGAACATGAACTTAGTGTCTCTGGCATCGAGCCGGCTGGGAGTTCCAATACTGCCCTGTGCCATGTGGCAGTCCTGTGTCGGTGACTGTGGGCTGGCAGCTGTGGGCCTGTCCCTGCAGCTGCAGGAGCGTGTGCCCTCCCCACAAGGCGCTGGGATCTGAGGACAGAGGCTGCCTGTCTCTGGGGAGAGAGGAGTTGCTCTGGCCACTGTGTCGCACTAGCAGGGCCCGCCCCCACGAGGAAGGGACATACATGGGTCCCAGCTTTGTGTAGCTATTATCACTTCTCATGGGGAGCAGGAGTGTGAGGCCCGCTCCCCGGTGCACCTGGATGCACACTGCTTTCCTGTTTCAGCCTCCTCCCTGTCATGCTCAGGGTCACTCTGATCCCTAGTGATTGTGCACGTGTGTATGTGTGTGTGCGTGAGAGAGAGAGAGAGAGAGAGAGAGAGAGAGAGAGAGAGAGAGAGAGAGAGAGAGAGAGAAATTGACCCCAGGGCCTTCACACTGATCTACAACTCCAGATCTTTTTCTTTTTCTTTCTTTTGGTATCAGGAATTGAACTCAGGACCTTGGGCTTGCCAGGCAGGTGCTGTGCCACTGAGCTATCTCCCTGACCCCCTTTTCATTTTAGAGATAGGGTTTCACTAAGTTACCTGAACTGGACTCAAGTTTGAGATCCTCCTGTCTCAGCCTCTCAAGTGCTGGAATTACAGGTGTGTGTCACTGAACCCAGCTAAAAGAAAAGACTGCAAATATGGTGGCCTGTGCCTGCAATCTCAACACTCGGGGGACTGAGGCAGGAGTACTGCGAATTCAAGGGCAACCTGAGCTACACAGCAAGACCATATCTCACAACTACCCCTCCAAAAGAAAGCTTTTCCTGTATAAACACATAAATTGCCAGATGTGACAGGCACAGAGGCACGAGCCATGAGCTTCTCCACTGTGCTTGGGTCCCCTGAAGTCAAGGGTGGCCCTGTCGCTGCCCGTGGACACATCTGCTCGTTTCTCCCGGGCCAGTCACTGTACCCATATCAGCTTAGCCGCTCTGGGGAGGCCTTGGCCCACAGCCGGCCCACAGCTCCACCCTGGGCGAGCCGTGCCAGATGGTGGCTGGGAGGTTTTCTCCTTGAGGAGCCCGTCAGTCTCGCTGTGGTGGTTCCCTCAGTGTGTCCTTCCTTTGTAGGCCTGAGGTCCCGGCGGGCCTCTCTCCTCTCTGCTAGGGAGAGGAATGTCCCCGGGGCACATACTGCCTGCGTCTCTTGGGTGTCAGCAGGCCAGAGGCGTGGGCTGTGGTCTGGGCCAGGCCCAGAGCCCATGCTTGCCACCCTACAGAGGTTTCTCCGGCTTGGCAGTGTGGGGAGGCAAAACCGACTGCTCTGTGGATGGGGGGCAGCAGTCCCCCGGGGACAGCCTGCTTTCCTCATATGGCAGAGTGCGTTTGGTACAGGGTCTCACTATGCAACTTGGGCTTAATAGTGATCCTCCTGTTTCAGCCTCTCTAGAGCTGGAACTGCAGCCATGTGCGCTCACACTTGGTCTTGGTGGCTGGCTTGGTGCGCCCAAGGTGGGGCTGGCATGGTAAGCAGTACCAGGGATCAAACCTGGGTCCTTGTGCTTGCCTAGGCAGGCACTCAGATAACTGAGCTATCTCTGTGTTGCACGTCATGATGAAAACAAAGACCAAAAAGCAAAAATTTGTAGCGCTTTTTATTAGCTGAGCTCAGTGGCCTCCATGCCCCTGTGGGTCAGGGGCATGAAAAGCAGTTGTTGAGAGGGGACAAAGATAAAGGGAAATCACAGGGGGGTGGGGTGGAGAAAAGGGGAGTCTGTCTTTGATTGGAGAGAAGAACTTTGCAAGACATTTGGCACCTGGGTTAGGGAGAGAGAGGGGATGTTACAGAGCTTGCTCTGTTTGTAATCAGGAAGGACATTCGGCACCAGGGTCAGAGAGGAAGAAGAGATATTACAAATTTACAGTGAGAACAAGGTTTTACAATGCGGCAGTCACAAAGTTTGCTACAGAGAGCAGAGTCAACTTTCTGCAAGGACAAAGTTTGTTGCAGAGAGCGAAAATCGGAGTTGTCTTACAACAAGGGAAATACAAAGCATTGGTCATGTCGGAGTTTGGGCTACACTAAAACAAAGGCATAGTTTGTCTTAGGGTAGGAGGGCTCCTGTCAACTAGGGCAGGGGTGAAGTCCATTTTTGGTCTGAGCATGGGGATACCTGGGTCTCATCTTGTCTCTAAAAGCCTTAGCACATTCCTTGGCTTATGGCTGGGCAGGGGGAGACAGAGGACAAGCAGCTCATGAAGTCGTATAAAATGGAGTCACTTAGGCTAGCTTATAACATTCCCCACTGGTTTTTGTACATGAATCAAATCATTGACTCATTTGGGTCGTATTTATGTAACAGACTAGGAGACATGGTGAGTAGTCTCTAATTTTTGACAAATCTCTAGAGC
>PVKN010018390.1:0-16868 GCA_004027915.1 Capromys pilorides
ACACACACACACACACCCCTAGCTCATGCTTCAGTGAACATAGAAGTACAGGAGTATCTTTTACAAACTGATAACAAGTCAGTTCAAGTCTATGTGGTAGAAATAAACAGGAATAGAAATTTAGAAAGCAACACCACTTATTTTAGCATCCAAAAATGTATGAAATACTTTATGGTAGATTTAAGCAGATATTCATTAAAATTGCACATTAAAAACTCAAAAACACACTGTGAGAAATTAAAGAACACCTAATCCAATGGAGAGAGTGTGACCATGCTTTAACGCTTCACCGCTGTCAGGTTATCAGTAATTCTGAGCTTGAGCCCTGCAGTGCAGCACCATCCCAGGCAGCATCACTGTTGGTTTGCAGAAATTGATACACTTACTCCAAAAGTTGTATGGAAATGCAGAGGACCTAAAATTGCCAAAATTTTTGAAAGTACAAAATTGGATGACTTGGGGCTGAGGAGACAGCTCCGTGGCACAAGTGCTTTCCTGGCAAGTGCAAGGTCGTGAGTTTGAACCCTGGTCCTGCAAAAAAAAAAAAAATTTAAAAAGGATGATTTGTACTATTTTATTTTTTAAATTTTGTTAGCACACACTTATAGTACGTTATGATTATATTTATCCTCGTTCTTGTTACTGCTCATTTCTCTCCGCTTCCTCCGATCTCAAGTTCCCCTTCCCATTTGCAAAAAATATGTCTCCCTGTTTTTTGGGGTTTTTTTTTGTTGTTGTTATTATTGCTGCTTGTATTTTTTTGACACAGGGTCTTAATATGCAATTCATTCTGGCCTTGAACCCACTAGGGAATCAAGCTGGCTTTGAACTCGTGGTGATCTTCCTGCCTCAGCCTCCCAAATGCTGGGCTTCCAGGCATGCATCACCATGCTTGACCTGTCCTTCATTTTCTTTCCTTTTATCTGTCTTTTATTCTGCTCTTTAATTTTCTTATACTGGGGTTTGTCATATAAGAGAAATTATGTAATATTTCAGATAAATAGAATATGAATAAAGGTGCATTTGTATCAATTTTTAAAAATAAATTAGAAATGAGAAGTTTTGTGGAACCAAGCCTTCAAAATGTCAAGAGAAAGTGCTTCCCAACATAGAAGTTTTGCACCCATGAAAGAAAGACATGGTATTCAGGTAATCAGGGAAGCCAGGGGGACAAAGGACAGTCTCTGGGACAACAGTTATCTAAAATCTGAAGTGCTAATAGCTGTGAAAAAGGAAGTTGGGAGTTGGCATAGACCTGAGAAGTTGATGGAAACAATATATAGAAGAATTAGCATTAGATCTGAAAACATTTTGAGAGAGATGACTTCATTTGGAAACACAAGCACATGTAAAAAAAGAAAAAATGGGCCAGGGAAATAGCTCCGCAGCACGAGCACCTGCCTGGCAAGTGCAGCATCCCAGCTTCAGTCCCCACTATCCCCTTCCTCACCCCTAAAAAAGTTATTAACTAGGAAAATTAAAAAGTTGTACAGGAAAGGAAATGTAACCATTATTGAGTAAGTAGTATATTATAATTAATTTCATTAATAATAGAAATTTCCATTTTATACTATCAATCAGAAATTATTATATAGCTGTTGAAAAGCAGAACTGAGTGTATTTGTGAGAGAACTGTATCCTTAATTATCAGGACATACAGGGAACATATTATGTTTAAACTTGATGAATAAAGAAAATTTTGAGTATGTCTTAGTTACTCTTTTCTCATTGCTGGGACAAACACCTGACATGCAAGCTTAGGAAAGAAAGGTTTATTTAGCTCACAGTTGCTGGAGGTCTCATAGTTTAAAGCAGCCTGAGTTATGTAGCAAGTCCTCAAAGCCTTGTTTGCTGAGGAGGCTGGGGCGCTGCCCTGTCCAGAATGATCCCCTCCAAACCTCCAAAAGAGGCCACCAGGCCTGGGGAAACTGGGGAAGCAGGGGATGGTGTCAGGGGAGGCACATGCTGTCAGTTGAACAGTACCCACCTCTCTGGCCCCACCCCTCAAGCTTTACCCTGGTCCTCTGGCCCCTCCCCTTGAGCCACAGGATTGACTGCCCCATGATGTACGTGAGGCTTTGGGGGCAACTAGATACAAGCCATAACAGAGTATTATTTAGAAAACTATATATGTAACTAGAAGGTGTTGAAAATAGTTGGTTTTTCAAATTATAGTTGGATTGTTGAGTGTCAGACTGGAAGGAGAGTCTGCATTTCACTAAATTCACTGTGAACTAGAGGTTTGCCTGAACTACAAGGTGAGACCCTGTCTCAGAAATCCACAAAACTGACTACTTTTTTCCTAAACACAGACATTACCTGTCTTTGGCTAAAACCAATCATTAAATGGGAAAGAAAAGGAGTAAGAATGCCAACTGATCTAAATAATTCAGCATTAAGTTAATAGTAGAAAAAAATTCTCATTACAGAACCATTCAGAATATATTTTCTCAATAAAATAAGATTGTAAAACAATGTATAAAAATGACTTAATTTCATAAAAATTAAATTTTTTGCATAGAAGTAAGAGGATGAAACAGAAGTTAACAATCATTGAAGATCATCAGTGGGGAAATTCAGTAATTAACAGAGAAATCCTACTGGATGGCTAGTGCTGTGTGCTGTCCTGGAACTAGAATATCACTGTGAACTGAGAGACCCTGAATGATTGAGTCCCAGGAATTTTTTTTGGAACACCTAGAATTTAGCTATTAGGATGAGAAGCCACAGTAGCTGCATTGCTGTGAGTCCACATCTTTAGGGCAGCAGGAACCCTAACCTGATAAGGTGTTCAGAACAAGAAGGAAGTTTTCTGGAGGATGGTATTTTTATTACCTTGAACATTAGATTTGATTTTAGGGGACTGTCCATGAGGGGCTACCTTAAAAAGGCAGTAAGAAATACAAATTTGAAGTACAGCCACTCAGTAAATCCGTATTAAGTGTCCCTGTGTTTAGTGCTTACCAGAAACATTCATTATCAGCTCAAAACTGAGTAAAACACAATCTCAGTATTTACAGTTTCTTGTTTGGAATAAAAAATGAATAGACATCAAATGGATAATTATAATACATCTGTCTCAAGTAAAATATCAACTGAGAAAGAACGGACGATGTGCTGTTTTGTAGAAATACAGAATTAAGCCAAAGAGCGGAGGGGAAGCATGCTGTCCTGAGAACACAGAGCAGGAATGCGTTTATGTGGAAGGCGGGAAGAAGTTGTGAAGTCACTGAGTGGGAATGCAGAATCTGTTCCCAGAAACTAAAACCAGAAGTTGAAGACCCAAGACAGTTTGGCAATGAAAACTTTAGGAAGATTTAGGATTTAGATTTATAGATTCATAAGCTATTGACTTTTCAGCTACATCAATAATATCAGAATGATGGTGTTTCCATTGTCCAGTCTATACAATAGTAACTATTTTAAAAATAAAATTAATAGTATCTGTTCTCTTCTATTAATATGTTGTACATGTTAAATTATATGTGTTTATTAATAAATCATAAACTTACTTGACAAGTAGGTATCATTTATATGGAATAGTCTGCTAAAAAATACACTTCACAAAAATTTGTTTAGAACTTTCATCATTAAATTTATTGAGACATGAGAGTAATACAAGTTACCTTTGGCCTCTGTGGTTACAAGAGGTGCTCAACGTGGTAGCCCTCAGCTTCCAGGCATTTATTAGTAGAGTAACCTGATGCTTGGGTGGCTGTGGTCATTGAGATTGTTGCACATCCACTTTGAGTTTCTTCACTAAGGGCCTGCAATGTTGTGTGTTTTCTGTGATGTACAGCATCATTTGATATCAGCCATTTATTTAAAAAATCATACTAATTTTCTTTTCCTGAAGTGTGTATACATTTTTGGCAGACTCCTTGAAAACAATTTCTTCATGAACATGATTTTTAAGAAATAATATCAAACAAGTGATAGGAAGCAGTTTTATAGGGGTGGTTGAGTCATTAAATTTGACAAATCTTGATTGTTGATGTTTGGAGAAAAAACCTCCAAAGAGTTGTAACTGGCAGAATATGACCTTCAAGGGCCAGCCAGATAGCTCAGCAGGTTAATGTGCCTGCTTAGACACAGGGATTGGGATTCAATCCCCAGTGTGCTGTGCAGGCCCTGCCCCTGGGGTTACTGAGATGACAACTGAGACTGGGTGCAGTGGTGTGCTCCTGTAATCCCAGTGCTTGGGAGGCTGAAGAAAACAGGAGGATCAGTCTGATCTGTGTGGTGAGACCCTGTAGGGCCTTTACTGAATACAGAAAAAAAAAGTATGACCTTTGAAGTACAGCAAATGGCACTTTTCGAAGTTCTGGTCTGCTGCCTCTAGCACTCCACCGATCCAGTCAAGTTTTCTTACAAACTACTTTTCCTTTATCACCTAAATGTCCTGCCACAACAGACCTTCCTGGTCAGACTTCTCAGGCTAAAGTAGGCTCTCCATCCTATGCAAGTAGGCTGTCCTTTTGCTTTGTAAAACCTACCACAACCTATATATTTATTGTATATTTATTAAACACTCATTTTCCTCATCAGGCTGTCAGTTGTCTAATAATAGGCATCATGAAAACTTGTTCTCCAAAACACTGCATGTTTGACTTGTTGGAGTACAATGGGTGGTTGGCTTAGGTTGGAGTAAAGTGAGAATGAACAGGTGAAGAAATTGAGGTCATACTTTTTAAACAATTATTTGGATCACTCCCTGTTAGATTTAGTGAGAACAAGAGGCAAGCAAGATGTTTTAAAATAAATCAATGACATAGTGGGAGAAGCAGAAATAAAACACATGGCGTGGCCTTCAGAAATGAGGGTACTTAGAAAATGACCTGAAGACCGTAAAACAAAGAATGTACTACTGTCTTTTCCTCGTCACATGAGTTAGAACTTTCTAGAAGGTTGGGAGTCAAGCGTGAGTGGAACTGTTTCAGTTAAGTCGAGAAGAAATAAAAGATGCTTATAAAAATAAGGGCAACAGTGATGCCGAACCTTTTGGAGACCAGGATTCAAACTGTAGCCCAAAACACGCTTATTTACTGCAAAGAGCCAACACTGCAGCTAAACCTGAAACTGAGGGTTAGTAGAGAAAACAACTCATACATTAACATCTTTTGCGTTAAAAGATAGTGCGTGCCATAGGTTCCCCGCCAATGGTCCAGGAGAGCATATTCACAGCGTAACGGAGACCATGTAAGACATAGTGACGGGACTAAGACCAGGGAAGACCAGGAGATGACTGAACTGTTTATAGTAGAATGCTAACTACAGTGTAAGTGCTTACTGTTAATTGGCCAATAGACTTATTCAGAATAAATACAACACTATTTCTAGAAAATAATAATGCTAAGAACAAACAGACTTCATAATTTAGCTCCATGACATAGACTACAGTTACATGTCAATAAAATAAAATTGTATGTTTTTGTACTGCTTAGAACCAAAAACTATTTTTCTTACATTTTAATGTATTAAGTAAATCACATAGTAATATAAATCCTGCATAGTACTCACAGTTATATCTCAAAAATCTCTGGTTCTAAAAACTTATTACTTTGCCTTTTTAAAAAATGATTAATTATACCTTCAATAGCTTTTATTTAAGATGTTGTGAAGTAACTAATTCTAATTTATGTGTACCTTAGATGCAACCTAAGGTTGTTTTTTTATCAGTGCAGTGAAACTTTTAGGGAGCCTTGAATACTTTTCCTTGTTACAGAATTCTAGTTTCTCTTGTGACCAATGTCACCCCCTGGTTTGTAAAGTGACTAGAGTTAAGGATGCTATCTTCAGTGATAAAAAAAAAGAGTTGTCTGTCTTCTGGGCAAAACTAGATGAGTCCGCTGGGAGTCAAATGAGAGACACTGGCCTGATTTACACTGTGCTTTTGGACTAAGGGCTTTGGCCGAGGGCACAGCGATTTTTGTTGCTCTGTGTCTGTTTAAAACTAAGAATTAAAGTGCTCAGTGAAATCCTTAGGGATAATCATACATTAAAATGTGCCTGCTTAAATGAGGGGTTTTTTTTAATCAACTGTTAAGGTTTCTACAGGACCATCACAGCACCTATTTTAATAGATCTTAGATGATAGATTCGTGGTTATTAGGGAAAAATTCATTTCCTGAATATGAGATGTTTTGAAAAATATCAGCGTCATTACAACCAAATATGTTAAGGCTTAGTAACCCTGATTCAGAGCACCAAGTAGCTAATTCTTCGTATTATAAAAGTAGTACTGATGGGGGAAAATATGTTGTCTGCTTTAAAGTTTTGTATGTGTGAACAGTTATTACTATGGCAGAAAGAAAAGAGAAACCCACTACTTTTATTTGTACCATTTTCATACCACCTGAATTCTTTTTACTTTTCTTGGAACCATGAATAATCTCCCATTTATTTAAACATTGACATTTCAAGTTATTTAGTGTTTTTTTCAGAAAAATTCCCTGCCTTACCAAAAAACAGAACCAAAAAATAAATTTTAAAAAACCCCACAAGTCATCATGCATCTAGGATGCTCCTAATTTGCCTTTTGAATGAGTCAGAACTGACATAACTGAGTAAGAATAAGCATGTCAAGAGGCAGATAACTTAAAAATTGATCGACAGCCCCTCCAGATCAAAATACAGTCAGAGCCTGCGTTTGATTCAGTATTCCCTGGGTCGCCTGGGGTACGATCTCTCAGCTTCTTGCTATTTTTTAGTCTCCTAAGATGCTTATTATCTCTGCTTGCTTAGACTGCAATGTGGAAGAGGAAGAGAGTTAAGTCTAAAAAGCATAAAATGCTTCCTCCAGCCTTTGAAAAGCTACCTGCTAATTTTGGGGGGATGTCCGAGGGACTGACAGCATCCTGACTTTGAGTTCTCTTCGCAGTGGGTAAACCTCACAAGTGCAACTACTGTGGACGAAGCTACAAGCAACGCAGTTCACTGGAGGAGCACAAGGAACGCTGCCACAACTATCTCCAGAATGTAGGCATGGAGGCTGCCGGGCAGGTCATGAGTCACCATGGTGGGTAGGCGCCGCCGTCGCGATTTTCATTCCCTCCTGTACTGCTTTGGTAGTTTTTAGGGGCCAACAGTCTCCTTCCCCTTTAAAAAGAGATAAAAATCTTCATTTCAAACATGGTTAGATCATGTTAACTTCACATGACATTATCTTCTTAAGCACTTAAACGAACTGAGTTTTAGGAAACATTATAAATAAACTGTAGAGTTTTTATATTTATATTTATAATATTTATATAGACTAATGTATATACTTCTATTCATAAAATTGAAATTGTTTCTGATAACCTGTGCCTAAATTGACATAACCATGGTAGCTGGCCACCAGTGTGCCAAAGGAAGGTAATTGCCCCTCTTCTCTTGTATTTCCCTAGCCAGATGTTGGACAGCTCATGTAAGTCTGTAGATTGCCTTAAAAATTGGTTGTTCATGTTGCTTCTTCTGTGTAAGTGTTCTGTAATATACTTTGAAGTTTCTCCAGTCTCTTCCATAAATTATCTGGAAATCTTGCAGCTTTGCCTTCTATACATGTCAGCAATAAGATAAACTAAAATTAGATACCGCCTCTGTCCATGAAAGACACGCGCAAAGCAGGACATCCTGAGCTCCACAGTGTTGCATTTGTACACTCCAGCAGGCAGGCAGGCAGGTAGTGCCCAAGGTTTGTTAGCTGTATTAATTCTCAGTTCCTGAAAGTGACCCATAGTGCCAGCTTTACAAAGGAAAGTAACAAATTTCAGTATTTTACGGTTGCACTGTCTAGTTGTTTCACTAATTGTATTTCTGTAAGGACTGAGCTTATTTTTTCACTCAAATATCCACAAAATCTTAAATTATTATTTATATTCCTCATATAGACAGTTTAACCAGTATTATATGAGTTTATTTTTAATATATACATATTTATTATATAAATCCAGTTCAAGAATAATCATGGATAGTTTTGTGTAGTAATACTATGGAAGTATGTTTATGAGAGAATTACTGATGATTTGTAATTGAGTGGGGAATTTTTTAAATTTACAGTATTTACTATAATCTTGATTAAGCATTTTCTTGTATTAAAAGTAGGTTCCAGGGGGCTGGGGAGATAGGTCTTGTCACAAGTGCCTTTCTGCCTGGCAAATGCAAGGTCATGAGCCCAGTCCTGCCCCCGCCCCCCAAAACAAGGGTTCTATTCCATTCATGTTTTGATTGAGTCCATTAATGGCTAATTATCATTAATCCACAATTTGTATAAATCTGTATTTCAGCTCTTAGTAAATTTGATATTAAAAGCTCATAGGACCTAGGCGTGTGAGGGCAGCTAGAAGTCATTACATGGTGGGCCTCGGAGCGCAGTACACCACATCTGACTGTGTGGTATCCAAGTGTGTTACTGAGGAGCATGAAATGTGGTTGCACCTACAATGAAGATCCCCAAAGTAGGGCTTTTTACTGTTATATTTCAGGGCATTAAGTACTAAAAACAATAAATGTGCCATTCTCTGTAAAGTTGTAACTTATCAGTGTTCACAGTAGAGGTTTCATTTGCCTACTTAGAGCACCTTTACGGGTAAATTACTGGTTTTAAGAGTGGCTTGCTGCAGGGAGCTAATGGAGGCTTAGGCGCATATGAGAGCTTCCCAGAGACGAGTCCTGTCACCGCCACGCATCTTTCCACAGTGATTTCCCACTGCAGTGGAGTCTATGTACAACTCACGTTGCTTGTTTTTGGATTTAGTTATTCATGAAATTGTATGTAGCATGCACCACTGAAGAAGAAACAGAGCCTCCCTAAAGGACTGTATATTGTCACAGGGAGGGAAGTTCAGATGAGTAATAGAGGCAACATCATCTCTTGGCATGTTGACCTGTCCTAGAATTAGCGTTGATGAAAAACAACAAGACAGATGTGTTCAAAGAAAGAAAAGGACATTTACTGAAACAGCTGGGCCTCAGCCTTGGTCCTGTTTTCTCAGACTGTGTAGCCCTCATCAGGCCTGGGCCTTTCACCCATGGTGCCAAAGCTGGGAAAGAGTGGGGACAAATGCGATAGAGAGGGGACACTGACGGGACCACAGAGCAAAGCCGGAGTGGAAAATGATAAGTGGATTTTAATATCATTGGTAGACTTGAGTGTGTGTTCTTAAATACTACATATTGTTTTAAACACGGTAACCAGAGTATTGAGTCCATTTCATACTATATATTTCCAGATTGGCTGTAATAAAAACTTGAGGTTATCATCACTCTCCCTTTCTTTATATTAACGTGTTTAATAGGGAATTGGCTGCATGAGACAGGAGCTGATAAATGCTACAAGAGATAAAACCGAGAAAGTGCTGCCAGATTTCATCATTAGTTGTGTCTCCTATACAGAGCCCACCAATGAATGCCTCCTTAAAACACAGCCTAGTGACATGCATGTCTCCCTCCCTCCCCTCTAAGTTGCCGTATCTTCTGGATTTCTTTCCTTTACCGTTAGTGTTAGGAGGGAGGACTGCCATCGGAGTGGTGATGCATTTTTCTCTGTGCCTGACATAACCGTTATGTCCTCACTTCTGTTTTCCCAAGCATGTTTGTTGTCCCTCAGGAAGTACAAGGGGCATTCTTTCACTTTAGTTAGACAGCATTCATCAAAGGCTTCCTAGTTGCCAAATGCCTTTGAACATTTTGGGGCTATGATGATAAATAGACACAATTTCTTTCACATATTTATATGGTGGTAGGAAATCCATTTTAAAAATAATAAAATGAAACTACAGTTGTAATAAAGGTGTGTCCCTGATTCTCCAGGAGAGCAGACGTAAGGCTAAGCCAGTGGAGAAGTTGAGCAACATAAGTTGCTCCTTATGTGCAGCAGTGTTTGATTTGCATATGAGAAAGGAATAAAACTTGCGTACATGTGACACAACTCAGGGACTGTGTTTTCCATGCAAAAAGGGGCTCGGTGGTATAAAAGACAAGGCCATAGCAGACTGCTTGATGTCACACATCATAGAAGGGGCAGGCAAGAAGACTGAGTTCTTAATGTAAATCCAGCATATGAATTTTAGCTGCTGAATAATCAGATTTATGCCTTGTAAAAAAAAATGTATCAGCAGTGTAGAATGTAGAGGAGATGCCTGCCCGGGACAGCAGGTGGTGTGAGCAGAGCCTGCAGGTGGGAACGCCAAGGAAAAGAGGAAAGGGCTGGGAGGGAACAAGAAGGCAAGTACCAGCACAGAAGACATGTTTGGAAGACAGTACTTGAACAAATGTTCAAGTCTATCAGTGTTCTTAAGAGTTGATTGAGTTTGAGGAAAAGAGAGAAATTTCATGACTTTTAGTTTCAGAAATAAAGAGAACAATGAAATGATTTTATGGCAGATTATTTATCTTATTTGAATGTTATCTTTATGCTCAATTTTTAAGCCTGTTCAGCTTGAGCAAAAAATCTTTTAAAAGTAAACTGTGTGATTACCTTTTCCTCCTTGCCTGGAGATAAAAATGAAAATATGAACCAGAAAGCCAACTTCAAAGCTACTAGGTATTCTTAGGTTTATGCTCTCAGTTATTTGGGAAAAGAGTTCTTTTTTATGGTCTTCAAGGTGTAATTGGAACCCAACAAAATTTCTCACTTACTTCCTTTGAGTCATCATTTTCTTCATGAAGTTATATGCTATCCATTCATTACCTATCCTATTTTTCTCATGCTGTAGAAGATAATAGGTAGCTGATTAATACAGTACAATATCCTAAGGATATTTATAGGTACTCATGGAGCCTCAAGGGCACATTCAACATGCTAAGTCAGACTGGGTGTCCAAGATGGATTTCCAGGAGTGATAGGTTTGAGCTGAGTTTTGAAAGGTTAAAAATAAGCTACTAAAAGGAGAATGGTAGTTTATTCAGAACAGTGTATGTGAAAAAACAGAAGTCTAAACAAGGATAGAAGATGAAGAACCTATACTTTATATTTATATTATTGGAGGCCAGTTTGTCAGGACAAGAGAAGGTGATAAAGCTGTAGGACAAGGGTCTACAGAACACCTAGAGCCTGTGTGTTACTTAGGCAGAGAATTTTGTGCTTTATATTCAAAGCAGGATTATACTGACATTTTACTAGTAACAATGTGGAAGACAGGAATTCAAAAAGAAGTAGGCCAGTTAAAAGAATATTACAGTGGTCACAGTGGGCCTAATAGCCTGGAATATGTAGAAAAACTTAAGTAACTGAGTGTAACTACACATATAGACTCGAAACCATGGAATATCTGCATGTGTCTTTACAAGGAGATGTGGTAGGAAGGACAGATAGGGAATTAAATGAGAAGAAATCCAGAGTTTACCACAGGTATCTGCTATGTGAGATGGAATAGTACTGAATAGTATGTCCACTGATGTGGGAATTATGAAAACATTTGGGGAGGAAAAGGGAGATTTTCCATTTTTGAGCACATCTTTGATGTGCCTATGAGATAGCCAAGTAAAACTGTGTAGAAGAAAGTTGAAGGTACAGATCTTAACTCCTGAGTGACATCTGGATAGGAAATGACCATGTCGTAGTCTTCTTCAGTAGCCTGAAGTAATTGATTTCAATAAAGTATGTTAGACCATTTTGAGTTGCTAACAAAATATGTGAGGCTGAGAAATTGTAAATAAAAGGGGATTTTTTGGGCTTGTAGTTTTAGAAATATAACGCACACTGACTTTCAGGAAGAGCCTCATGGCAGATAATGTCGCATGGTAGGATCTGTTCAGGAGAAGGGTCAATGGTAAGAGAAGAGACAAGAGAATGAGGAGGGGCCAGGCCTGTGTTTTTATAATAGCTGGCACTACTGGGAAGAACCCACTGACCTGAACCACTCCATGAGACCAGTATGAATCTGTGCCCCGGGCTTGAGCTCCAGTGACCTCGTCACCTTCTCCAAGGTCCCACCTCCTTCAGCGCCATTACCTTAGAAGCCAAGCTTCCAGTGCATGCATCTCTGGGGGAGCAAATCAGACATAAACCATAGTATTAAGATAGTGTCAGTAGGTACGAGTGAGCCATGCAGACGTCCAGCAACACACCAAGGGGGGAAGACAAAAACCATGAATGGGAGATGGGAAAGAGCAAAGCAGGGAGGGGAAAAAGAGCAAAACAGGACCTTGGAAGAGGGAGTTAACAGGAAGCCAAGTCCAGTGTTGGTGCTGCCTAATGCTATCAGGAAAAGTAACTCAGAATAACCAAGGTGTGTTTGTTTGTTTGTTCATTTATTTTTAATTTACACTTGTCAACATGAAGAAAATTTTGACAAGATAGAAGACAACTGTTTTTTGTTTTTTTGGATTTTTTTTTGCGTACCTAGATTCTCTGACCCGGACTGGAGCCTTCAGTCTAGTTCCTCCTGAAATGTGTATTTTGAGTGGATTGTTAAGAAAAGAAAGCTGTATTGGGAATCCTCTTGTGGTTCTTGTCTTTATGGTACATTTTTACCCTGGTCATAACTTCAAACAAGGTCAAAGATGATGTTTGGGCATGAAGTATGCTCAGAAAAAGTGAACTTAGCACATTGGGATATTTTAAACCAGGGTAAACATCTTACCATGTGACTAATGCAATTGAAATAATAGGTGTCTAGAGAACTTGTTTCATGTTTTAAGAAATATATATGCAGAAACATTTTGGTGAGCTGCACCCAAATTTAAGAAAGCAAAAAAAAAAAAAAGTTCAGATCAAATAAGTGGGGAAAAATGCAATGGCAGACCTTATAAATGTTTCAGGCTCACTTATAAAATGTTGGTGTTCAAAGCAAATCAACAAAGAGTAGTGTTGCAGAGTTGTTAAAGACTCTAGACTGAGGAGCCATGCGTCTTAGTGCTAACTAGAAGTGACATTGAGTAAATTACTTAAAATCCCTGGGTCTTTTGCTTCCCCATCTGTCAAATGAAGATAGTAACTGTTTTGTGGGGTTGTTCAGAGGAGTAAATGAAGTTTTAAGCCAAAGCCTTGAAATAGAGCAGAGCACCTGCATATATCAGTTATTGTGAATGTTGTAGAGAGAGAGAGAAAAAAAAAAAACAGACTTCTATATAAATGGCTGTAAAGCAGAATTTAGTCCGGGGCTCTGCCAGAGTCTTTGTTTTTAGTTCACAGAAACTTCATGGAACTTGGGGCAGATCATCTGAATTGAGGTGGATGTGGTGTGGGACAGTTCCCACACTTGGGTTTCATTCTGAGCATTAAATAGGTGCAAATGTGAAGATTCCGGGTGAGATTTAGAGCAGACCTGCTAAGCGTTAGACTACTCATTTCAGAACTAACTAACACATTCAATTTCAGGGGCAGGCCCTTTAAACTACTTTTGTTAAAATCAGAATTTCACAATGACCAAATTTTTTCTTTTAAGATCAAGATCTGCAATGTATTTTCATCTTTAGCTCACATATAGATACTTCATAGTTTTATAGTTATTTTAATAATATAGCAAATACTTTGAATCTACTACCCAAAACAAAAGATGAGGTTTTTCTCCCTAGTCTTCATGTCATCACATCTGTGTGCTCCCCACCACATCACTACTGCCATCTGTTCTCTGGGTGCCTTCATCTGAACACTGCAGTCACCCTGGAATTTTCTTTTAACTAAGCCATTTCAGTAACGTTTTAGTTGCTAAAAGATTACATAATGTCTTGGCATGTATCTTTTCCATTGGCTAATCTGAATAATATCAGCAAAGAAATGATGCTTTTCTTTGTTACTGCATCTCAACTTGGAATATTTATTTTTTCCTCATTAACATCCAGTCATTAGGGCCTTCTTTGCTATTCATAGCCAAAGATTCTGTCTTTGTCTTTGAATCCCTGGCTTCATACATGCTAGGTAAGTACTCTACCACTAGGCTATCTCTCCAGCTCCTGGGTCTCTAGTTAGATAGAAAGATTAACTTTTTCTGACCATTCTACTAAGTTGCTCAAAACATAGACTGAATGTTGATTTCTTTAAGCATAGCCAAATTAGGAAAATGGCTTTGATGCTATTTCTTTGTTTCTTCAAAACCAGCCACTGATATTGGTTATTAAATAGGTCACCTGAACTGTATATCGGCTTTCCCCACCTTTGTCTTCGCTCTCTTGCTCCTAGCAGCAGCCAGCTGGACCCCCACAGAGCAGAGTGCCTTATGTTTCACACAGTGGGACTGTTTTGCAACAATGAGAGGGTTGAAGTAAATCATTTTAAAATACATGCTAGAGTAAGAAGAGAGAGACTAAAATAGGAAAGCTTTTCTGTGAATGCTATTTTTAATCAACTGATCTGAGATGTTACCTATTCTTATTTAAACATCCTTTGCTCCGTATTTCTAGTCCAGGCAACTTTTATGAGTTCCTTGTCTGCTCCATAAATGTGGGTATGGAGTGTTAATGCACACTGAGGGCTAACATATTACACCATAGAAATGTAGACAAATGGGATGAATAGATGGCAGCATCAGAGGGTTTGTGTCAAATGAATTAGGGCAGTAGTTTAGTCAGTCAGTGTGCTGATTTGTAAATGGAGTCTTTTATCCTCCTGAAGAGCTCTTTTTAAAATAAACTACTATCGTAAAGCTGCCACAGTCCACTGTGCATAAAGCATTGGGTCTCGCTCATAGGCTCACTCTGTGCAGGTACTGTTGCCGATAAGTTCATCGAATAGAAAGTATGTTGTAGGAAAATACAAGTATGCAAAACAAAAAAAAAAAAACACAGGGAGGTAAATGGTCAAATAGCGTGCTGTTATTCCAAGTGTCTGGTTAAGTTTTTCTCTAACAAGTGACTGATCTAAGTTTATTTTAGAAAAATAATATTGAAACCCTTGACAATAGTGCAATCTTAAAGAACTGTTGATTTTAATCAATGTTAAAAAGACTGAAAAATAAGATGATAAGCCAAATGAATGTGTTGCCATTGACAGTAGCAGTTTGTCATTGATCCTAGAGAGACTCAAAACCAAAGCGAGATGGATGTGTGTGTACGCAATTAAAGAGTCATTTTTCACACTAGAAGTTTTTCTAGCTACTTGTTTTTATTCAAGCTAACTAGCTTGTGTTTTTATAACATGTGTTGAGATGGCAGATCTCTGTATTGTTCAAAATGTTGAAGGAATTATCAGATTGCCTTTTTGTATGGTTTTATATAGTACCTCCTATGGAAGATTGTAAGGAACAAGAGCCTATTATGGACAACAATATTTCTCTGGTGCCTTTTGAGAGACCTGCTGTCATAGAGAAGCTCACGGGGAATATGGGAAAACGTAAAAGCTCCACTCCACAAAAGTTTGTGGGTAAGTAGTACAAAGGCTTTTGCTTCTTTACAAAGTGATTTGAATTGAAAAAGAAATGCAAACTCTTACATACTGGAAATATATGTGTGGTGTATTTCAGATAATGAAAAAATGTTCATCTCTTTTCTTCTCCAACCTTCCTGGACATCATACTGCAGTGTGCACACCCTTAGGCTTAAGCACAAAGAAGACAGGAAGGCTAACTAGGAAGTCATCATCTCAGGATGTAATGATATTAGTACAAAGGTTACTTAGAAATAGTTATACTTAATAAGAGAAATGGTCCACCCAAGTGGTGGTGAAGCTTTCAGAGCTTCCAGTAACAAGCAGCCGGCTACGGCACACATCCCACTAGTTAGCCACTGCTGGGGGAGCCTTACTGCCTAGATTTGCAATGTTTGAAATTTGCATTAGCACCAGTTACTAGTTTCTCTACGTGATATTACTTCTTCTGGTGTTTGATTTAGCAATGAGATATTTAAATTTTTCCCTAATTCTGCATTAGAACAGTTCAAGGTATTTGACATATTGATCTATGTGTTCTTTTAGCTTTGTATTCCAAGAAAAGATTGTTTCAAATAGTTAGACTTTTTCTTCTCCAGACTCTTCAGTATTCCTTCATACACTCAGTGCATGCTACCGGGGCATCCCATCAGTCTTAGAGTATTTCGGAGGATTTAAAAATCATCCATTTTTTAAAAGTATGTGAATAGTAGAAATTCATTAGAGTGTAAAGTAACTGTCATTCATTGTATATGTAATATGACTATTCTCTCAGTTTTAGCACAACATAAAAATAATTGACATAAAGCCATTGCCTACTGTCAGAGCCCTGTAGGACATCTTGATGGGTTCACTGAAGGAACGCTAACTGTTATCCAACTCTTGAGTATCATCGTTTGTGCTAGAATAGTAAAGATCCTGAGATTATGTTCAGAGGTCTGCCCTAGTAATTTTTATTACTCTTCCTTTTTTTTTTGTTTTTCTTTTTTATTTTTTGGTGCTTACAACAAAAAGAGGAGGGAAGCCAGTTCCATTTTTAAAATTGATGAGTTTGAGTCAGGTGTGATGGCACACACCTGTAGTTGCAACACTTGGGAGGCTGAGGCAGGATGATTATTATGAGCTCAAGACCAGCCTGGGGTACAACGTGAGCTCAAGGCGGCTCTGAACTGCATAGCGAGACTTCGTCTCAAAAAAAGACCAAAGGGACAGTGAGATAGCTCAGCAGACTAAGTGCCTACTTTGACAAGCTGAGGATCCAGGGTTTGATCACCGGGCCCATACTCTGTGCCGTCCCTGCCCCTGGGGTGCACTGAGGCAGTGAACAAGTCTGGGTGTAGTGGCACACGCCAATAATTGCAGTGTTGGGTAGGCTGAAAACAGGAGGATCACTATGAGTCCTAGCTGTGTAGTGAGACCCTGTAACTTATATGTCTTTTTTTTTTAAAAAAGACCCAAAAATAAATAAATAAATAAATAAATAAATAAATAAATAAATAAAATGAGTTCATTGGAGGTAACTAGATGCTTATATTTCACTAGATAATAGCATAGTTTGAAAAGCAAGAAATTGTTATTGTTT
>PVKN010018391.1:0-16687 GCA_004027915.1 Capromys pilorides
AAAGCATGAAAAATACATTTGGAAAACAATAAGGAAGGGGGGGCCGGCGAGATGGTTCAGTGGTCTAAAGCGCCTGCTTAGGAAAGCTCAGGCAACTGCAGGGACTGCGGTTCGATCCCCAGCACCACATGCTGTGCCAGCCCCACCACCAGGGCAGGCTGAGCCAGCCACAAAATAAATAAATAAAGAAACAAACAAACACAACAAGCAAACAAATAAATAAATAAATAATAAAATTTTAAAAAAAACAATAAGGAAGGAAATGAAACTAAAAATGGAAATAAGGATGGAAAAGATTGAACAAAGGAAAAAATCTGTGAAATTCCTCTTCCTTTATATGTGAATTTAGAAGCTGGGCTTGGTCAAAAATGCTTGTAGTCCCAGCACTTTGGAGGCTGAGGCAGGAGGATCACTGTAAGTTTGAGACCAGCCTGGGCTACTGAGTGAGCTCAAGGCCAGCCTGAAGTGCACAGCCAGACCCTGTCTCAAAAAAGAATAGTAAGTGAACTTAGACTAAACATCTAAGTAGACTAAAACTGACTTTCATACTAAGAAATAAGTAAACTTAAGAAAAGTTGGATCAGTTTGCTAAAGATATAACACTTTTGCCCAAAGAGCAAGGTGGGGTCAACTTAGAGTGAAAAAAAATTGCATTTTTGCAAATATTCTCTCAAGCACAAATCCAAGTGTTATTATAGTTTGTTTCAAGCTGCATAAAGGGCCAAAATCCAAACTGTCCCCTATAAGCTGGGTATGTTATCATGTAAAATTCATTATAAGTTTTAATGAAAAGCTTCAGCTGAATAGTATGATCACATTTCTACAACTGAAACCAATGAAGTATAAATATCTGTATATTTTCAAGGGAAAAATGAAGGCTCTATAATAAACTCTTACCAGTTCTTACTCTAGGAAAGTGATAGCTGTAGCACAGAAAAGAAAGATGCGGAGACATTTCTTATTTTTTATTTCTAGTCTACTTCCATTCGTTTTGCAATATAATTTAAACAAAAACAAATTTTTACAAGCTAAAAAGAAAGCCTAAACACAATAAACCCAAAAAATAAATGAAGCTAACATAGAGCCTTAATGAGTTTAATGCACATGCAGTAATTACCAGTGCCTGCCTCTAAGCTTCTTACTTTCTCAAGCCTGGGCATGGCAGGAACTGGCAGGGGCTGACCCAGGAGGATTTCAGCTCCTGGAGAAACCCCATTATATAACCTCTGGAAAAAACCAACTGCCGATCAGATCAGGACAGCTATCAGCTAACTCTGCAGAGGAAGGCTGCATAAAGTTATTCCTCAAATGTAAGATGAACATTTCGTACAAATATTAATAATGCTTCAGAACACAGGAAAGGAGCCCTGATCTCTTTCTAATACTTTTTGGGGACTTAGTGCTGCAGTGTGGGATCTGTTCAGAAGCCACTGGGCTTCAAGGTTGTCCTCCCAGGACATGTGATACAACTCATGATTGAGAGTGGGCTGTGCTTTCTGTGTAAAATAGTTTCAAAGTGTGTGTGCACATGTGTGTGCATGTGTATGTGTGTGATGCTGGAGTGGACGGACTCGAGGCTAACCTGCTGAGCCACACTCGAAGCCCAGGATAGACCTTTGCTTTGTGGTTTATGAGAATATCTCCCTCAAACTTAATTATAGTCAGGCACAAGGGCCAAATGGGTAAAGCCTCTGCTGTAGATACCTGCTATTAAAAAGGTGACCCATGATGTCACTTGTATGAGAAAGCCAAAACACAAATAAATTAAAGAACAAAATAAAAGACAGAAAATAGGAAACAGAGATAGATCCTTTGCAAAAGGGAAGGGGACCAAGAGATGGGAAGAGGGGAGGGGTAAGGAACGAAAGAAGAGCTGAGATGTGTTGTGTACAAGGATGAACTCCCTGCTAGGAGTGTGAGCATTATACTGCAAATGTGCACTAATAAAAATAAAAATTAGAAAAAGCACAGTCCATGACCAGCAGTGGCCACAGCATTTTAACAAGATCCCTGGATGATTCCTACTCTGCACACACAATTATGCTTGCTATTCATGAGATGGAAAGATATAATGAGAACTCATGTAAGGAAAGGAGCAGTAGTTTAGAAGTTCATTTTCAATAGTATAGTCCAGCACATTTGAAAAAAATGTGGGGCTAGAATCAAAGAAATAATAAAATTCCATTAGAACAAATAAAATGCATTACACATTCTGTCCTGACCAGTGTGCTGCTTTAGTCCATTATTAACAGAGCAGAATTTTAATACAGAAAAAACAGATGGATATTTCCTGGAGCCTCATATAAGTAATTCATTCCAAATGTTTTTTAGCTAATAAATGGAGACACTTTGAAACATAATACTTAAAGAAAAGGCTACCTGCCCAGTGGGATGTTTAATGGTGATGTGACTTAGTCTGCCTGCTCTGAATGTGACTCAGGTAACACTTAGATGTTAAGAAGCTATATTCACATAAAATGTAGATCATAAAACATCACCTTGGTCGCTGGTTTTAATAAATTTTTCCCGCTGAAATATTTATAACCACGGCCCTCAGTATGAAGAAAAATTTTAAATACGATGATAGGTGGAAATGTTTCACCATTAAATCTGAAATAAAGACCAAAAATTAGTCATTTAGCATTAGCGCAGTGGCTCTATTCCTTCTCCCCCTTGTATTTAAGGTAGTTTGTACAGTTGCTGAATTGTGGTGCAGGGGCTATGCTGGGACCACACAAAGAGCTGGTAGGGAAATGGGCCGTGGAGGACCAGCCTGCACCCCTGGGCCCTCACAACGCCTTCGTTCTTATATTCACGTCAGGCTACTTGTGTGGCTGCTCTGAGCCAGGATCAGGCCTTAGTTACCGTGTGAAATAAAGGCAAAGAAGGATAATACATTGACTTGGTAATTCTAGCCTGAGAGTTTGTTAAGATTTAAAAAATTAATTTCTAGGATTGGGCATGGTGGCACATGTCTGTAATCCCAGCACTCTGGAGGCTGAGGTAGGATGAAACTTGGAAGTTTCAGACCGACCTGGGCTACAAAGTGAGCTCAAGGTCAGTTGAGCTGCATAGTGAGGCCCTGTCTCAAAATGACAAAAATAAATAAATAAATAAATAAATAAAATTAATTTCTAAGATCTTTCCTTATGAATGAAGTACTCCATGAAAGAAAGTGACACAGACGCATTACCTGAACCTGACTTTGTATTTCATTGTAGGATCTTTAACAAATTTAACTTCTATAGGGCTCACTTTCTTCAGTATTTCATCAGTTACACAATTCTCCTGAAACAAAGGATGGCGCTGTGAACAGAAAGCGCTATGCTCCCCAGCTCGGACTCACTGACTGTAATGGAGGACTCTAGTCAACCTCATCAGTACACTTGGCCTGGAGTATTGAAGAAGTGCTTTCTATCTTGGCACCTCCATTACCTGTGCAGCCTTGAGCTAGTAACTTAGTCCCTTGAGTCTCCAAATTTGAGCATCTATCCCTTTTTATGATTGCAAGAAGCCATGCGTGGTGGTGCACACCTATAATCTCTGCATTCAGGAGGCTGAAGCAGGAGGCTTGGCACAATTTTGAGGCCAGCCTGGAACATATAGTGAGACTTGCTCATCTCTAGACCAACCAACAAAATAATTAAAAAGAAGAAAGATCACAAGGAATTGTTCTTTTTTTTTCTGTATTTAGTACAAGATCTACAGGTTCTCACTATACAGATCAGACTTGGAGTGATTAGCCTGTTTTCAGCCTCCCAAGCGCTAGGATTACAGGTGTGCACCACCATGCCCAGTCTTGTTCTTTCCCTATGACAATACATTTCAGAATCTACTGTAACTGCCTATAAACCTGTCTGTTGCTCCTACCAGACTAAGCCTCACAAAAGAGAGGGCAGTGTCTTTCTTACTGCTATATTTTTAGCATCTGGCACAGATGCTAAACAAGTACTTGTTCAATGAATGAATAACACGAGGGCAAGCACAGTAAGTTACTAGCTGTTAAGCACCCTGTGTACCACTTAACTGTGATAGGTACCCCACTATGATCATCACTGGATCCTCACAACAGCAAGATTATTGTAATACTATTGTCCCCATTTCATAAACGAGAAGACTGAGGTTCAGGGAATTTTTATATTTTTTTACCTGTTTTTTTTTTTTTTTTTGTTTTCTGCAGTACTGGGAATTAAACTCAGGACCTTATATGTGCCAGGTAGCCACTTACACCACTGAGCTATCTCCCTGGCCCAGGGAATTTTTATAACTTACCCAACAACATACAGAGACGCTGACAATCCAAACTTAGGTCTGACTCTAAAACTCCTAACCCCTTAAAAGACTCTGCTCAACCTTTATGACTATGATAATCACATAAAGATATATGTTAGCAGTATAAACCATCATTGATCTAAACATTGAGTGAAGCTTAGGGTAACAGATGGAAAAAAAAAGAATTCATCTCCCTCTTCCTGTTACTAACAGTTTAAAATTATGAGGAAACCAGTAACATGATCATTAAAAGCAAGCTCTGCATGTGAGACAATGGACAATGGTCCCCAAATGTCAAGTTTTCTTGGGTGACTTTTCTCTGAGTGCTCTGCTTTACTACATCAGAAATGGGTCAGACTCTATGATTTTTGAGGGGCTGCCAGAATTTCCTCCATGTGACTATTACTAATAGCAGACTACTGGAATTATGGGTAATTTTATTAGGCAAACATTTGGTACTATACCAAGGGAACCTTAATATTCTGCTCGGATCACAAAAGTTATTTTGAGGAGGAGGGAGGATGTGCATCTGTTTTTGGTTTTTATTCAAATAGGACTATTTTCTTTATATTGTTCTGACTGGGTGTTTTCACTAATAGGGTATCTTGGTTATCTTTTTGTTGCATAATCAGGCATATGCTGCTAGGTTTATCACTATGAAAACAGCAAGAGCCAGGTATGTAGGGACATGTCTACAATTCCAGTGCTCAGAAGGCTGAGGTGGGGACTGGTGCAAATTCAAGGCAAGCCTTGGCTACATAGTGAGTTCAAGGCTAGCCTGAACTATGCAGTGAAAAAAAAAACCCAGCAAGACTTGTTTAACCTCCATCTCATAAATGGACACTACATGGTTTACTTTCCTTGCTTTTGTAATCAAGGCTGCAGTGAAATTATTCCTATATTATAGAATGCTTTCAGAAGTGAAAACTGCAGGCACTTCTAAGTGAGCGATGTTGGGGGAGTGCTAAACCCAGGCTCCAGCACTGAGCGACAACCCAGACTCTAATGCACCACATGAGATGCATTAGATGTCTCACATCTCCAAATGAGAAGTCAAATTCAAGCTGAGTTAGTGCTGCATGCCTGCAGTCCCAGCGCTCACCCACATGAGCTGAAACCAGAGAGCTCTGAGTGGCAGGTCAGCCTGAGCTACACAGTGAGTTCAAGGGCAGCCTGAACTACACAGCAAGACCTTGTCTCAAACAGACAGACAACAGTACATTAATTTCAGAAAAAGAAATGACAGTAATCTGTATAAAAAATAACCTTAAGCAGGGCATAGGGGTGCATGCCTAGAATCCTAGAATTGGGGAGGCTAAGGCAGGAAGACTGCTGCAAGTTCAAAGCCAGCTTGAACTACACAGCAAAACCTTGTCTCAAAATAAAATTAAATAAATCCTGAGATGTTAATTTATGGTTAACAAAAGAAGCAATTCCACTGGGGGCCAGGGAGATAGCTCAGTGGTCTAAAGCGCCTGCTTAGGCAAGCTTAGGCAACCGCAGGGACTGCGGTTCAATCCACTGCACCAGCCCCACCCCCAGAGCAGGCTGAGCTGGCCATAACATAAATAAATATATAAAGTTTTTTTTAAAAAAGAAGCAATTCCAGAAGCCTGTGCAGTACTATTAGATTCAAACAGAAGAGGGGAAGAGGGTTATCTATTTTATGTTTAATTAACAGGTCTTTCTACTTTATAATTGAATCTACCAGAGAAAATAGAAAATACATACCGCTGCACAAATTACATGTTTTAAGAGTCGAAACATCTTTCTGTCCACATGAGCGAACCACGCTTTTTGTATTTTTTTAGCCAAGATATCTCTGTTAATTATAAGAGGGGAAAACAGAGGTTCATATTTCTGAAATTGTCACATTCATATCTTAGAGAACTCCCAATTTTTGTTTCCTTCTCCTGTCCCTTCCCATGCCCCACAAGCTGACAGACTTAATGAGGAAAATTTGGATACAGTAAGTAGAAGTGGTCATCTGCAGAATTAATCAGCATGAGGATATGAAAAGCTTAAGAACACTTCCCTTGGGATTAAAAAAAAATCCTGGCTAAAACTTTCGCATCAGGAGGCATACAGATTGTGAATTTATCACTAAAAAGCATATAATAAGTCAGGCATTGGGGTACACACCTGTAACCCCAATACTCTGGGAGGCTGAGACAGACTCACAAAGCTTGAGGCTTGCCTGGGCAACTTAGTGAGACACCATGTCAAAATAAAAAGGAAAAAGGGCTGGGGCCAGAGCTCTGTGGGTAGGTGCTAGGTTCAATGCTCAGTCCTGAAAAATAAGAGGCATCTAACAAATAGTGCTGGGTAAAAAAAAACCCTCTCCAAGAACAGAGAGAAGGAAAGAGCGGAAGATATGTAGGAAATAAAATGTACAGGAAGATTGTCTTGCTTTCTAATAACATCTAGGGCCTACAATTATTGTTAGGTCTTCCCCTCTGAGACAGGGTCTCGCTATATAGTGCAATGCAGACTGCCCTTGAACTCACAGGGATCCTCCTGCCTCAGCCTCCCAAGTGCTGGCATTAAAATTGTGTACCACCATGACTGATGTTTTCAGTTAGCTTTTTTTTTTTGTACTGGGAATTGAACTCAGGACCTTGTGCTTGCCAGGCAGGTGCTTGTGCTGCTTGGCTATATCCCGGCCCCTGCAGTTAGTTCTTAAAGAACTGTCCAGCTCGCTCTAGTGTGGTGGAAACAGGATGTGGAAGTGCTGAAGTTAGAGTGGCCCAGTTTTCTTCTGGGGCTCAAGACTGTGAGCTAGCAAAGAAAGGCCCTTCTTAAATCTTCACTAGGAGCAGCCTTGTCCCAGACAGGTCAGACAATTATTCTACTTCTTGTTTTTGTTTTGGTGTTATTGGGAGTTGAAGCAAGGCCTCCACACTGAGCTACGTCCCAGTTTTCTTTACAATTTTTTTTTTTTTTAACTTCAAGGCAGGGTCTTGTTAACTCAATTTATGAGCCACCTGTCTCAGCCTCCCTCAGTGCTGGGACGACAGGTGTGTACCACGTTCGATGATGTCCCTGTATGGGCAGATCACGAAGGTGGGAAAGGGCCTCCCGTTCTTCTGTCCTGAGCAGAAGGAACCAGCAGCACTGCTGGCCTGCTGGCCAGAAACAGACTGCATAGAAAGAGGCCTGAGGTGTGGAGAGAGCTTTCCAGCCCAGCAAGTGCCACGATGATCTGTTTCACTTTCTGCAAGTCACTCACCTCCTCTGGTTGGCTCCTCTTCAAGCACAAAAATGAATAGCAATACTGTTTTACCAGGTTGAATCAGGATCAAATAGGTGCTTGCTACAATACTTTGTAATTACCAACTACAATTAAAACACCTATTCAATTTGAAAGTTATTGTACTTACATAATTTTACTTTTTTTTTAAGCCAAGGTCTCACTTTATAGCCCAGGCTGGCCTCAAACTCGTAGATCCTCCTGCCTCAGCCTCCTGAGTGCTGACCTGTCAAGGCATGTGCCACCATGCCTGGTGAAAGTGCTTTTCAAACAGAGAACTTTTAATTTATGCAGGAAGTGTTCAAGTTGATCTGGGTAAATACAGATGTGGAAACTGTCTACTTATAGAAAATGACACAAGGGAAAAGACAGGTACTTACTCTCGTGTTGGTTTTGCCTTTTCCTGTGGAGCAGGTGGCGAACGTGCTGTGTGGCTTTTCACTGAGCATTTTTGTTTATCTGACTTTCGAATACCAGTACTTTTTGTCTTTGAGGCAGGACTCATCTTTTTTACAATGAGGTAATCTGCAAGTACATAAATTAAACCATTAAGGGCACAATCCATATAATTATACCATTTGGGCTGTTTGTTTTTGAGACAGGGTTTTGCTAAGTAGTTCAGGCTGGCCTCGAACTCCAATGCACTAATCCTCCTGCCTCAGCCTCTCAAGTTCTGGGATTATAGGGTTGCACCACCATGAATGCCTGGCTGCAAAGTTAGAGGTTTTATATATTTGTCTGTTGTGAGGCTTTGGGCAAAGCCTTCAACTTCTCTGTGGCTTGGTCTCACCACTGGTGTACTAGTCACCTAGTTCCACCTCTAGCTTTTCATTTTTTGAAGCATTACTTCAATTTGGATGGAACTCCCAAACTCTTAATTGCATCCTCAAAGTGTTTTTTAAACAAAATTATAGTAATTTTTATGTATTAAATAAAACAAGAGCTGGGTGTGGTGGTGCACAGTAGGAATGTCTGTGCTTTCTACTGATGACAAAGTTAGAGGTCCTACTAACACTACCGTGGTTGGTTGCCTACACTGTAACTGAAATAAACACTAAATTCACTTACTGGTTAATGAAAACAAAGTTGTCATTATTTCCCCCATCCAAGTTCATGTGCCCTCTAAATTAAGAACTCCTGTTCTAAATTGGGTATCGTAGCACAAGCCTGTCATTCCATCACTCTGGGAGACTGAGGCAAGAGGATGGCAAGTTTGAGCCCAGTCTGGGAAACTTAGTGACTTAGTGAGATACCTGTCTCAAAGTAAAAACTAGGGGCTGGGGAGATAGCTCAGTACAGTAAGCGCTTGCCTGGCAAATGCAAGGACCTGAGCTCAATCCCAGGTTCTGGAAAAAAAAAAAAAAGGAATCAAAGCAAAAAATAAAAAGGGCTGGGATTGGGACTCAGTGTGAAGGTGTGAAGGGCTTGGTGCATCCCCAGTACTAAATTCCTCTTCTCATTTAGCACTGTGCTTCACAGTCCTATATATGTAAAGATGTTACAGGACAGATTGGGGCCTCAGCCAGACAATATTTTTCCCTAGACGTGGGGGTGGAGATGGCTTGAAATAAACAATTCTTTTGAGAAGGAAAAAAAGCAGTCCCTAACATTCTGCAGGCAGGCCTGGCCCTCACAGCTGTACCTGACTGTTCCCGACTTCCTACCATCTCCAGTCTAAATCTCTCACTGAAATGCCTGTTTCCCCTCGATGTGCTTTTTTCACAGTGATTTGAAACCCAACTTCTAAGAAAGTAAATTTATTTATGGAAAAAAAATTAAAGAAAAATCTGACTTCTTCAAGGGCAGATGTGTTCCTGCTGTGCACACACCCCAGAACCCACCTGCTGCTCACTGGAAAGGAGCTTTCTCTTCCATAGGGCGAGAGTGGAAACACAGGAAGAAATGGGAAATACATCTTCATTATAAGTCTAACAATTGTGAGCCAGGTGTGGTAGAGCATGTCTGTAAGCCTAGCACTCAGAAGGCTGAGACAGGAGGATCTCTGGGAGCTCAGCCTGAGCTACAGAATTGAGCTCAAGGCCAGCCTGGACTACATAACGAGACCTTATCTCAAAAACCTCAAAACTAAACCAAGCCAAATCGCACACAGTTGTTTAGGCTACACACAAACTTCAAAGGCTCACCACGGGGGGTTTGCTCCCGGCTTCACCCACCCTTGCTGTGTGGCCCTGTACAAACGTCTGCCTGTCGCAGTGCTTCAGCTGCTTCACCTACAGATTGGGAACGAAAGTGGTGCCCACCTTCTGTAGAACAAATATATGTAGCGAGTTCAGGTCAGAGCTGCGCCCGTAGTGACGTGCTAGTGCTCGCTATTCTTGTTAATAATCACTGCCATCACTACTTCTCCTATTAAGGAACAAATACTTGGGATTGCTAATGAGAAACTAAATATCTCGCTCAAGTATCTTAAACCGTTCCAGCAAATTAATTTAAATTTAAATCCTGAGACCCATCCAGCCCAACGTAAAGAGCAAAACCCTTTTGTGACGTAAAGTCAGGCCCCTACCGCTGACTTTCAGCTGCGAGATCTGTTGAAGATGCGGAGAGCTGCCGGGCGCCCCCGTCTGGCTGTCTCTGCTCAGACGACTTCCCGCCCAAGTCACTGGGCGCCCAATCCTGGAAGCGGGGGCTGATTCCCAGCGCAGAACGGCGCCAGTAGCCACCTCGCTCGCGCCTCTGCGCGCCGCCCACGGGGAGCCGGCGCTTTGCGGCATCCTAGTAACCATAGCGCAGGCCGGGCCTCCTGGGGGCGGGGCTTGCTTTGACTCCTCGCCTGAGGCACGACTCGCTGCGTCGGAATTACGCTGCTTCCTGCTCAGGGTGGTTGAGTTAAGCCGCGGCCACATCGTACTGGCCCACGCCGCAGCCCGCGAGCGGTCGGAACACTCAGGGCCCTACCGAGCCTCCGTAGTCGACCTTCTGTAGTAGGCGGGGCCAAGGCCGGGGTGACCCTGCCGGAGCCGCTGCCGTCAGAGACATGTTCAAGGTGAGAGCATAGAGCCGGGTCGCATCTGTCATCACCCCCCTCACAGCCGCCCGGAGCCCTCCCCTTGCTTTCGTGGGGCCTCTTGGGGGCCCAGGTCCGGCTCTTCCCGAGGCTTTTCCCGCCTTCGGGCTGGTTATGTTCGGGTCTCCAGTTTCATTCACACCTTTGCTTGGGGAGAGTGGCAGCCGGGCGGAGGTGTGAGACCTTGGGGTGGGTGGGGTTGGCCGTTTGGGTCGTGATCTCGGGAATAAACTCTCAAAAGTTAAAGTGCCTCTTTCCAAAGTACCCACCTCCTGGTCTCTTGCCCTCTTGGGGTTGTGGGTAGGCTGAGGTCAGCTAAGGTCTCTACTGCGTTTGAGGTTTATGAACCTGGAACGTGGTTGGGGGAGGTTCACCTTCGCAGAAGCTGCTGCGGGGTGTGGAGCCGGCCGGCCTTGGAGTGCTGCGGGAAGAGCGATGGAGCTCTGTCCAACTTTCCCCAGTGAGCATTATTAAGGACGAGAGCCCTTACATTTCCTAAACACGTGTCCTTGGAAAAAATCGCTTCTACAGTGAAGGCTATTTCACTGTAGAAATAACATAAAGCCACTGTTTTACTCTTTTGGAAAGTGTATTTTCAACCATAAAACCGAATTACATGCTACTGAAAATTATCCACAAAATCGAGTTTTTAATAATAGTGTCCATAAAATACTACTAATGAAATCTCTCTTTTTAGTGGTGCTGGGGATTGAACCCTGGGCCTTGTGCATGCCTTGCATACACTCTACCACTGAGTCTGGTCCCCAGCGAACTCTCATAACTGTGTTACATGTTTAAAAGTTTCATTAAAGCTGCAGTGTGCTTTGGGCCCATTAGTGAAAGCTATAAAATCAACAGAGACTCTAATTTCCTGTTCCTATAGCGTTGCCATTTTCTTACTGTGTGACCTTGGACAAATCACCTACCCTCTCTGTGCCTGTTGGTGTACCAGGAGTAATACCTTCTTGTAAGGTTAGGATTTAGTTGGTATGTATAAAGCATTTGGAAAAGTCCTTGGTATACAGAAATTATATCTCAGTATTTGCTTGCAATTGTTTTCAGGTAACTCAGTTCAGCTGTTAAAACATGCTGTTTATAACTTGCAACCATTTAATAAATGTGTTAAACACCTATTGTGTTCTGGGACCTCAGCTCTTTTAGGGTTACAATGAAAAGGGTTATAGTGGAATTAGTTTAACTATATGTGTACCAGTAATATAGTATGGTCGTAGAAAGGACAGTGGGATCTCACCCTGAGTAAGGGCCTTTATCTTTACCATCTCAGCTCTTTATGGGGTCTGTAGAGATAGAACTTGGGGTTCCTAAACTCTTAGGCAGAAACAATATTTTCACCAGTCTCTAACTGAAATCGAGCATTTCTTTGGTTGTCAGTATGAATGACTGTTTTAGTTATCTATTATTGGGTACTGAAACACCAGAAACCAGTGCTTTAAAGCAATAATGCTTAGGTGTTTCTCACAATCTGTGGCTTGGGTGGACAGTTTAACTGGTGACTTAATCTAGTTGGTGGCTTAACTGAAAGAGGGCTGTACTGTGCACCTGGCTTGGGCTTTCCCTCCTGGTTCCTGGCCTCCACAAGGGCACTCCCAGCATACTCCCACACCTGTCTGCATCACATGTGCTGATGTCCAGTCCTGTCCAGAGTTGATGCAGTAGAGGATTACCCAAGGCATGGATAGGAAGAGGTGGGGTTCAGTGAGTGTGATTAATGCAACAAACCCCCACAGTTACAAACCATAGTACTGGTACAAGTCACAAGCATTTTCATATTGCAGTACAGTTATTGGTGCTCTCCAAATACTGTTTATGCTCACCACGACTTCAAAATTATGGTTGTTGGAAAGCTTAACGCTAGATCTTTTTACTAGGCTAATAAAAAAGCACATACACAGATGGCCTTCCTTGGTTTACAAACTTAGCTTTTCCTGTGATTCTGGAAAAGATGGCCACATTCATGTTCATCATCCAATGCAGAGTTCACAAACATTTTGCTGAATATTTGTTTGCCAACCAAGTTGTTCATAAACAAAAGTGTTCTTGAACTAAGGCACCACTATCATTCTATTAGAAGTTTGGTTTTAAGAGCCAGGGATATAGCTCAGTGGCACAAGTGCCTCCCTGGCAAGTGCAAAATCCTGAGTTTGATTTCTGGTACCAAAAAAAGAGAGATTATTTTGTGGGGCATGGTGGTACGTAATCCCAACCTATAATCCCAGCATTTGGGAGGCTGAGGCAGGAAGATTGCCCTAAGTTTGAGGCCAGTCTGGGCTTACATAGTGAGTAAAAGGCCAGCCTGAACTATTCAGTGAGGCTCTGTCTTAAAAAAAAAGTGGATTTAAAAATTGTATTTTGCTATAATTGATAGGTTATGCAATAGACAACATAATGCATTCTTTTGAGAAGAGGGCTCACCAAAGAGGTTCGTATTACAAAAAAGGCAAAGAAGCCCAAGGGTCTTGAAGGTGGTCTTCACAGAGGGGACATTTAGATTTAGTTTTGAAAGATTGGCAGGAATTTATTCAGGGTCGGGGGAGAGCCTGGTCTGTATGTGTCAAGGGAGGGCTATGGTGCTCCGAAGTGATTCCTGGGAAAAGTGTACTTTGAGTGGAGCAGGACAGCAAGATGCCAGGGGTAGGTAAAGGAAGAGGGGAGGCCAGGTATGGAGAAGTCGAAAAGAATGAGGCTTAGAAAATCAAGTGAGATGGGGCTGGAAGTGTTGCTCGGTGGAGTAGAATGCAGTTGGCGCTCAGGTTTGAGCCTCAGTGTTATGGCAGAGAAAAAACAAAAGAGAGAAAGAAAGCCAAATAAAGTCTTTCTTGAAAGACAGGCTATGTTAGGATGGTTTGGGCTGGGAAAATCTAATTGCTTGAATAGTGGGAAAATGATCTCACAAAATCCAGAGGAAGGATGGACTCTAGACCCACACTGCTTAGGCAAATCAACCATGTCTTCAAGGACAGTCTTGGCTTTCCATGATAACATTGGCTTCCCTTATGGTTAGGGAGATAACTGCCAGTCTCAGTCTCTCTCTCTCTCTCTCTCTCTCTCTCTCTCTCTCTCACACACACACACACACACACACACACACACACACACACACACACGCATATATACTGGAGCAAGAGAAGCTGGGAGGACAAAATCCCCCAGTTGGATTATGCCCTCCTTAAGGGACAGATTGGACCAGTTTAGGTCAGGTGTCTGCCCTGGTCAAATAGCAGTTAGCAGGGGAATGCTTCACCCTAACTGGTTTATTTATTTTTTTATTATTTATTTTTTAAACATTATTTATTTATTTATTTTTCAAAACATATTAGAGTTGCATTCATAATAATTGATACATCGAATATTGTTGTCCTCATAGTTATACAGAGCACAGTGTGTAGACATGATAAATTTTCTAATCTATATTAGTAGGGGAGGAAAAAAGAAAACAACAACAAAAACAACAAAAATTTTATCTTCTCTTTGTACAAAGTGAGAGTAGTTGTATATATACTCCAACGTTCCATAATTGTAGTGGGATACAGGTGCAACTGGCAATGTTGGAGGCTGTTGGTATAAGCCTCTTACAGCTCGTCATACTGATCTAGCTCTGCGTTCTATGTCTCATAATTAAGCTTTTCTGCTGGGTGATCAAGGGCAAGTCAAGGCCTGACCCGTATAATAGATCATTCATCTTTTGTATCTTCCAGGGTCAAATCCCCTCAGGATTAACTTTGGAACCATGTATAGTGCTTTGTAGAACTGTTGCCAGTGTCAGCCATTGGGATGAGTCATGGCCATTGCTTGACCAGTTTGCTCTCTGTGAAAGCCTGAGAGAATGTTTTCTCTCTAGATGACTCTCCTTAGGCACACTATACTTTGTTTATCCCTTTCCTCTGAGGTCCCTTAATCTCCTTGAACAGAAAATTTGGGAAACCTCTGAGTTATAGGATGATACGGCACAGGTTCTCTTACGTCCTGAGTCCTCACTGACCTTGAAGGGCTAGGGCCAAAATGTTGGCTATCCTCGTAGCCCTTCTTTTTCTCCAATTTTTGGTCTGTTAACTTACATTCCCAACCCTCCAGCAGAGAAGCTTCATGATACTATTACTGTATAACATAGATAATTGAGCTTAACATCACTGTCTTTCTGAGTATCAAACATGTTACACTTATCTTGCAATTGATACTTTCTGCCAATCATTGATATTCTAATAAATCTCTTTAGAATTTGATAAAAAGCATTTACACATTTTTACACAGATATTTAGAAATCCAAGGATGTACAAAATTGTAGCATATCAAGCATGTGGCATTTTGCCTAGTCTCTTACTTTCCCTTAATAGCCTATTTTGTTAATCAACCATTTATTTGAGAGGGGAGTATAGCAGTGACTGAGTTTACTTGGAAGCAGTATACATCTAAAAGACCAGCACAACATGCATTCTAATCATAGTTCCAGTGTTGCACAATGTGAAAAACCTTTGGAAGGTTCCTAGGACCAATATCAAATTCATCCTGTGTACATAAGTGTATGGTTTTGCTCCTGCTATGTTTCCTCTCTTTTCTGCTTCCAGTCACTTCGTTGTTTAATCCATAAGACTTTGATTTCCATTCAGCTGTGTTATGCTTTTCCATTTTTATTTCTTCTTTAGATTTTTTACACTAGGGAGACTATACGATGTTTACACATGTAGGTCTGGTTTATTTCACTTATGAGTATATGTTGAAAATACATCCATTTATATATGAAGTCTTCCAGTTTATCATTCTTTATAGCTGAGTAATATTCCATTTTATAAAAATACCACATCTTTTTCAACCATTCTTCATATGATGGGCATTTCGGTTGTTTCTAGGACTTGGCTATTACAAATTGGGCTGCTATAAACATAGGTGCACAGATATCGCTATGGTATGATGTTTTTAGTTCTTCTGGGAAAATTCCCAGTAGAGGGATAGCTGGATTGAATGGGATTTCCAGTTCTAGTTTTTTAAGGAGCCTCCACACTGCTTTCCGTAATGGTTGCACCAATCTGCATTCCTACCAGCAGTGGAGAAGGGGTTCCTTTTTCCCCACAGCCTCTCCAACATTTGTTGTTGGTTGATTTCTTTATGATAGCCATTCTTTCTGGAGTGAGATGGTATCTAAGTGTTGTTTTAATTTGCATTTTACGGATGGCTAGTGATGTGGAGCATTTCTTCATGTATTTGTAGGCTTGCTGAATTTCTTTCCCTGAGAAGTTTGTGTTCATCTCAGATGCCCATTTCTGGATTGGGTCTTTGAATTTTGGGACCCTAATGGTTTTTAGTTCTTTATAAATTCTAGATAGGAGACCTTTGTCTGATTACTTATTAGTTAAAATCTTTTTGAAATTTGTGGGTTGCCTTTTCACCCTGTTGGTAATTTCTTTTGACGTGAGAAAACTTTTTAGCTGAAGGAGGTCTCATTTATTGATGCTTTCAAGCATTAAACGTGCATTTTGATTTTTGTCCATGAACTTTTTGCCTACCCCGATGTCTTCAAGGTTTTCTCCCACTTTTTCTTCCAGGAGATTTAATGTTTCTCTTTTTAATGTTTAGATCTTTAATCTATGTTGACTTTAGTGCATGGTGATAGGTTTGGGTCAAGTTTTAGTTTTGGACATGTAGAGAGCCAGTTTTTCCAGCACCATTTGTTAAAGAGGCTATCTTTCTTCAAGTAAGCGTGTTTCGCCCCTTTGTCGAAGATAAGTTGGCTGAGTGTGTTTGTATTTGCTTCTGTATCTTCTAATCTATTCCATTGATCCTCAGCTCTGTTTTTTTGCCAATACCATGCTGATTTTATTACTGTAGCTTTATAGTATAACTTTAGGTCAGGAATTGTAATGCCTCCTGACTTACCTTTGTTGCCCAGAATTGTCTTTGCACTTCTGGGTCCTTTTTGATTCCAAATAAATTTTAGGAATGTTTTCTCCAGATCTGTGAGGTATGTAGATGGTATTTTGATAGGAATTGCATTAAATCTGTATAACAATTTAGGGAGTATGGCCATCTTCACAATGTTGGTTCTTCCTATCCAGGAGCAGGGAATATCTTTCCATTTTCTGAGGTCTTCTAGGATCTCTTTTTTCAGAGTACTGTAGTTTTCA
>PVKN010018392.1:0-16867 GCA_004027915.1 Capromys pilorides
AAAACACTTACCAAGTAATATAATTAAAAAATATAATGGCTGTCAGGCTACCAAGAGAAATAGGAAAGTTATTTTCTAAAACAGTACAATGCTTAAATTAGTGTGACAGAAAATCTATTTATATTGCCTGCTTGTTCTCTATTTTTTTCTTACTAACATAGTTAGTATGTTATGCGATATATAGCATGTACACTATAAAAACTCATGCCCATGTTTTTAATTTTCAGTCAGTATGAGAAGAAAATTCAGTTAAGAGTCTAATTTCAGCTTTGATGTCAGGTCCCCCTGTGTCTTTTAGTAATTTCTTTAACCCCATTTGAATTGAGTTTAAGAAAAAGTGTTTTCCAAGAAGTCTACCAACCCTCAAAAGCATTTGGTTTGGTACATTTTTCCTTAGCTCTCAAGTAGAATAATATTTGCAGCATCTGCTCTCAAAGGTTGATATGAGGATCAAAGCTCTTTTAGTGAATACAAGCTATAATTTTGCATAATTTTTCACTTAAAGCCACTTGTCCCTGTAAGCTCTTATCTCCAGGACAGGGCAAATGTCTGGATACCCTGCTCTATTTCTAGTACCTAGAAATGGAACATCTGTTTACAAGCCTATCAAATAAGAACTCAAAGCACTGAAAACAAGGAATAACTTCTCAACCCTGCTTTCTCAGAGAAAAAGATATGGAAACGTGTGGCCCTGTCACACATCAACTCTTGCTAAAAACCAAATTGCTTTTGCATAAGAGAAGGAAGTTGGAGCTGCTTCAAGTTTGGGGCCAGACCAGCCAGTGCCACCTCAGCTGGGAGCTGGATAGAAACACAAATTTTCTTTTCCTCCCCCAAGGATTACAGGCAGAAACTGGGCGCAGGACCGGCATTCTGCATTAAGCAGCTCTCTAGGTGGCTCTGAGGTACACCAGAGTCAAGAGCCTGTCTCCAGCAACCTTTGCACATATGCGCATTTTCTTATACTTCTCAGGCTGCAATTAAGTTTATAACTTGAGTTAAAAAAATAAAATTTCATCCACAATAATCACCCTTTGTAGAGTCTGTGCTGCTCACCTTGCTGAAGGGGAACCCCTTGTGTTTTGGATCCCATTACATAGTGAGGGGCAGAGGTAAGCAAGTTAATAAAGCTCACCACTCTGCATTTAAAGGAAGAGTGAAGCCTCTGCCCAGGAGACTGCTCACAGCATGCCTAGTGTGATGATTAGACTATTCTATAAGAATTATCTGGGGACCTTTTCTTAGGGAAGGATGAAACTGTTTGTGTTATCTATATGCATTTCAGTCAGTGTCAGAAACTGATTACTCTTAGCTTGGCAGTCTTATTATTAGTCAGGCACTTCTAGAAGTACTTAGATAATGGCATCCATTGTTTCTTGACATTTATCTTCTCCATTCTCAACCTCAAAAGAGAACTTTGAAGACAGAAAAAAGGAGGACATTGAGGTGGTACGGCGAAATACAAAGCTTGCATAAGAGGAAGAGAAAAGTAACAGCATATTTGTGTAGGAATCATCTCACATAAGGATGCAAGAGCGGCCAAGGCCCATTGAGTCAGGGGTCACAGCAAAGGACGTGGCAGGATTGAGGCTGCATCTGAGTGTGTGGTCCAGGCCAGAGCTGCTTACAGTGGAGGAAGCCAGGAGAGGAATGGCACATGTGGCTGGCATGGCTCATCTTCCAGAGGAGGCAGGGAGGACAGCAGATGGATCACACACGGTGAGAGGCAGCAGACCTTCCTAGGAGAAGCTGTGCTCATAGAGCTGGGCTTTCTCTGAGCACTCTCCCAGGACTTGACTTTTCAACAGCAGCCAAGGTGGTCTCTTTGGGGGACCTGGCCATAGCAGCAAGGGACAGTAGAGAACACTGCTGGCACCTGGCATGAAATATATTTGTCTCTCCTTTCACAGATACTGGGCCTGCTAAGCATTGCTCATACCCGGGAGGAACCATTACACTCCATGTTTCATACACAAGGACCCAGAGGTTCAGAGATATTGTCCAAGATCATGAGCTGGTTAAGTAGTAAAGCAACAGAGTCAACTTTCTCTGACTCGGTGGGGATGTTCTTTACTGTTGTTAATTTCTTTGTTTTTCTTATCAGATTCTGCCCATTGGAATGATGGGAAGGAGAAAAGAACAGAAAATTTTAGGAAATAGTACTACCTCCTAAGGCTACATGGGACTCCCCTAAGTGAGACTGGTTGTTGAAATTATTGCTCTTTTAAGTGATCTTTCAGGGAAGCTTGATTACACCTGTTGGTGGAAGAAGTTGTTAAAGTAGGACATAAATTAAAGAGTAGTCTTTATCACTGTATACAGTTACATGTCGATTAGGGATGGAACACATGCTGGGAAATGTGCTATTAGGTGAGTTTGTCACTATAAACATTATGGACATCGTAGGTGCAATAAAAACATCAGTTATATAAAATAAAAGTCACAAGGAGTGTAGTTTTCATCTTATTGGGACAAGATGACACAAAATAGTCAATAAGAAAATGTTCCAGGAGTGGGCACGTTTGCTCATTTTTTAAGAAGTAGGAGTTTAAATTGTTTTCCAAAAGAGCCTTAAAGGACTTTGTTTCTGAGGTTGGGGTATCCTGTGTATGCTGAAAGTACTAAGGATCATGGCCAGGATGTCCTGGGATACCCAGATACCCTGCTGGCTCCAGCCCTCCTCCAGGGCAAGTCTTCTAGTATTGATGGGCAAGGGGCAACTGAGGCCTGGAAAGGCACAGCGCTGACTCTGGGCAGTGAGGTGTGAGCTCCTTTCTTCACTGTTGATCCTTCAGAAGCTGGGCGTGGGGATGCAGAAGACTCTTCCCCAACACCAGTGAGGTGGAACAAAATGAGAAGCGAGAGAAGGCGGGCATAAAAAGCACATGCTGAATAATTCCATTTAAATGAAAAGAACAGAATGGACAAGTTCATAGATACATAAAATAGGTCCTTCCTTGTCAGGAGCTAGGGATTAGAAGAATTGAGATCTGAGTACTTGTAGGTACAGGGCTTCTTTATGGAGCACTGGAAATGTTCTAGAATTAGAGACAATTGTTACTCAGTCAGTATACAAAAAGCCATTGAACTGTATACTTTAGACTGTATACTTTATACTTTTACATTATGTGAAGTACATCCCAATTTTTTCATTGAAATAAAGAGGGCTAGCTTAATGCGGACCATGAAAGTGATTTTGTTTTCTTCACTCTGCCATCTGTGCCAAATGGAACCAAAATTCAGTGCTGCTCTGATAATAGACATGAGGCTAGCGTCACATGCCTCTGTAGCATCAGGGAAAATGAAATCAGACCAAAAAGAAATAGCTACAACAAAAAGAAAAAATGCAAAAGAGTGTGTTTCCTTGTAGAACCCGAGACCATGCTGGCTTGGGTGGAAAGAGAAATTTTGGTCAATTACCAATCATGAGGAGGAGTCGATTTCCAAGTAGAGACAGCCAGGACAAATGTATGGCCATGAGTGAAGACAGGCAGCAGCTTGGAAGGACAAATGAGGGACATGTGGATGTGTCAGGCAGTGCCTGTCCTGTGGGAGATATTTTCCATCCAGTGTCTTGAGAGCGGAGAGCTCCAAATCAAAATTTGTCTTCATTGGAGGAGAACTGGAAGAAAGAGGAGCTGGTTTCCTTCTCCAAGTAAGATACATGTTCCCAGCTACAGGTTAGATGAATGAAGAGCGCCCATGGCAAAAGGAAAGGTAAAGAGAGTGAGGCACTACTGATATTTTGTGTCATCCTTCCACTCTTTTGGGTAAAGAAGAACTCGAGTCAGGGGAAGTTGCTAGCAGAAATCTTAAGAAATACCTGGTTTTCAATAAAATCTAGTCTCTATGGGAAATGAGCCAAATAGAGGGCATAAACAACATGACCAGAAAACTATGTAACAATTTTTTCCTGCACCCTATTATTATTGTCCTAAAAAAAAAATCCTGAATTAAAGGGGAAAAATAAAATTGGAGAGGAAAGGGGAGTTAATGATCCTGGATTTGTTCATTTCCACTCTTGAGGCATTGTTTAATCTTATCAAGATGATAAAGGAATAAAGAAATGTATATTTTTGTTTAATAAATACCTACTCAGCATTTGTTCAGGCTCAACAGTGGGCCCACAACCAAGCAAACCAAGGTGGCCAGGGTGGCAGTCGGTGACTACTTGGGAAGGCAAAGAAGTCCACAGAGAGGTGAATATACCATCAAACTACCACAGAGGCTACATCTGCCCTCAGCAAGAAACATCCGTCTCAGCCTCTGGGGAAATGCAAGCCAAATTTACCAGCCAAGACTTCTCAGAACTCACAACACCTGAGAACAAAGACGAGCAAGCCCAGCAAGAGAGGGCAGTTCAGGTCGGTGGGCAGGGTGAGAAGTCGGCTTGCAGTGCAGTACAAAGGCACCCTGACAAGAGAAAGCAAAGAATTTGCGCCTGGAAATTTCTATATAGGAATAAGGTTGCATGTAGTCTGATGTCATGGCTGAATCATCCCTGTTCACCCACACACTGTCAGCTGCTCTTTTCAACAGCAAATGGGAGAAAAGTGAACATGGGCAGGCTCTGACAGAAGGGGAGGTGGGTATTCAAAGAAGACAGAAGGTAGTAGAAATAGACGTGGGTTACAGTGTTCATCCTGGAATTCTAGGGCACTGGATGTAGCAGGCATTTTCAAGGGCAGAGAGGGTCAGAGGAGCCAGCTAAATGAGAAAGGTGCTGTGAATTCCTACAGGGGTTCAAGCCAAGAAGATGGCTCCATAGCACCTGGGGATTTTCAGAGTCGATGCTTGAAAGCTCCAGGACCTGGGGATGTAGATGCCCACAGTGGCTGTGGCAGGGCCCCTCTGAGAGCAGGCAGTGCCTAAGTGGGTTCACAGAGCTGCCTTTTCACCTCTGACTGGGCTTCAGGAATCCTATCTGATAGATTCTGTCCATAGTGTGAATTACTAAATCATCATGGTGGTCATCTAATATGGCTGAAGCTCTTAAAACAAAAGCCCATCTTCCCAAGACCACCTCCCCCATTCCTCTCCATCTCAGCCCAGGGTATAATTTCCCTTCACCTTCCTGCCACCTCAGGGAAGACCCCCCAATCAGCCCCCTCAGGTACATCTAAACATCCCCCTCATACTCCACCCCTGTCAAAAGGCCATAAAAGCCTGCACCTCCCTTTGTTCCAATGGCAAGAATTCCTTATTTTCCCGACATTCTCTCTGTGTCCTCAAAGATAATAAAGCCCCTTGCCCTTCTTCCTTCTGCCTGTTTCTCTGCTGAGCCAGGTGCCTGAAAAAGCCTATCACTACCCTAGCTGCTTGGCTAGCACTGCCTGAGAAAGGTGGGGGCAGAGTCTCCTTCCTGGACACCAGCCCTTTGTGTCCTAGGCAATGGTGCTCTACAGTACATACGAATTCGTGCTGGAATATGGTGACTTAGGAGTCAGGAGACAATCAAGCCTGGGCATATTCCTCAAAGCAGAGGTCTGATGGGCAGACCTGGAGGTGCTGTGGGAAGTAGGTGGGCCCACCAGGCCAGCTCTGCTGCCAGAACTTCCATGAGGGCACCTGGCTTTGGCCTTCAGAGTGCAGGCAAACAGAGAGAAATTCGCATGCCTGCGCCAGAGGAGGGTTAGGCGTGATGAATGCAAAATTGCTTCATGGCTTAATGAGGCCCCCTTCACCCTGCAGAAATAGCAACAACTGTGTGACAGAACTGAAGAGTTTTGAATACATAACAGCAATGACTTGCAAATGTCCCAAGGACCCTACTTTTCTGACTTTGCTCTTTGAAATCTATGTCTTTAGCAAAAATCTCTTTTGAGTCCACACCCACAAACTAACAATGACCAGAGATCTCACCCTGGAAGCCGCACTATCTGCACTTTGGGATTCAAAATGATCTTTGTTTCTCTCTGTTTCACCAAAGTGGTTTCTTTCCTCAAGTTTTCTTCCTCAAGTTTTCATCACTATTTTTCAGTTTTATAGCTGGAATATGGGAGAGTCCTTAGCTAACCTGTTTAATCTCCACAGCCAGTCCATACAAGAGCCTCGTGAGTCATGCAATGCTTAATACAATCTTCTAAGGTACTCAATTTTATACCCATTCTAAAAATGCAAAAATTGAAGCCAGAAAAGTTTAAGTTATGTATGTACATACAGCTCACATAGTTAATGGTTCAAGAGTTACATGACATGCAAATGCTTTCCATCATATTCAAAATAATAAAAAATAAACTTTAAAGAAGAAATCAGCACCTGGACACCCCTCTTCTCTTATCCTCTCTTGGGTTACTCTCTGGCTCTCTGTAGAAGACTTCATCCATTCTTCTGGTGCTGGAACTCATAACGAAGTTCCTGGTTTGATATTTGTAGCTTCTGCTCCTGGAAATGGCTCTCTGCGATGTCCCCAGGGCTGCCTGCTTTTCTTTCTGTCACTGCCCGGGGTGGGGCACCCACTGAATAGCCTCCTACGAGAGCACACCACTTGGTGTCCTCTGCTTCCTAGCCGTGTATTATCCAGCGTACCCTGCCTACAGTCTATCGTGAGCACAGGACTGAACTTTCTTTGTATCTCTAGTATCAACATTTATTACAATGGAGCAGTAGACATTCAAGAAATAGTTGTCAAAAGTGTGTTCAACCTGGCAGACCCTTCCCAGTCCATCCTGACTCCTCCAGTGTGACTGTTCTGCATTGGCCCAGATCCTACACATAGCCCACCAGGACTGGTGCTATGACCTCAAATTCCAGCCTCTGTTTATTTGAGTGTAGGGTTTAATTTTAGCTTTTACATTGAGGTCAAAGTTCCCTTGTTGTAGCTTATGGGCTAGATCTTAAGTGTCCCCAAACAATGAAGGTATTGAGGAAGAGATCTCCAGAGCAGCAACATGCATAGGTGGTGGCAAGAGGTGACTAGGCCATGGTCAAAGGGCTCAATGATGACCATGCATAGTGCAGTGGGCGTATTGGGAGAGGACAGTAATTGGATGAGGTAGGTCGCCGGTGGGCTGGCTGCATGTCACTGAGTGCATCCATTTCTCTCTCTGGTCGCTCCTTGCTTGCTCTGCTTCCCATTTGTCAGAAGGCAGCTGCTTTCCTCTGCCACACTCCTCTGTCATGATGTTCGTGCCTTACAGTCATTTACCACAGACAGAAAACAGTAATCCATGAGAGCAAACCCTTTCTTCATCAAGTTGTGTTTACCAAGCATTTCTTTCCAGCAACAGAACAGTGACTAATACGCTGTTATACACATCTGTTGTGTCATTTGCCTCTTCAAAGACTTTCAGAACCCCCTACTTGCTAGAAAAACTATGCACTTCTTTTTATGAAGTTGATAGTTATAATTTTGCCTCTAATTATCCTCACAAACCTTTCCAAAGTAATGACTTGTGTTCCAGACACACCGAGCAGCTCACTAGTATCTGCAAATGTCACCAACCTTCAGATCTCTTTTGCTCTGTCCTCACTGAAATGCTTCAAAGAACTATGTCAAATGTCATCACTAAAAGAAGAACTTCTGGAACAGTATTTGAAGGAAGGAAGAGAAAGGAGAGCAACTGCTATTATGGCGAGTGAAAACTAGGCCAGAGTTGGACAGAGTGAGTACTGAAAAAAATATGGAAAAGGAAACCATAAAAAGCCTGGAAGCACAGTGGCTATTAGAGAAGTGGTGTTGGAAGAATGTGAATTTGCACTAGAACAGTTCCTTATTTTTCTACCTTGTTTCAAGGGGTTGATAAAAATGGCTATCACTTCTTGAGCAAAGCATGCTATGACTCAACCAGGTTAACATTTTTTCTTTCATTTAAAGACAGCACTTCTTTATTTTGAAGGAAAAATAAAAGGCTTTCCCAACTCTTTCCAAAAAAACCCCAGTGATAATAATAACAATAATAAAAATCCTATTAGAAGCCATAAGGAAGCACTGAGAGTTTGAGTATTGCATTCTTCAAGTGTGTGGGACCAGTGAAGAGATGGAAGGCTATCACAGAAGCAAAGTATGTGTAAGTAGAAGACAGCAGAGAACAATGACAATGACATATTCTTTGGGGATCTGCAGAGATGGATGGATGCTTAGGGCTTTGCAGTTGTTAGATTTCAGAAAAAGTGGGAGTATGAGTAATGAAATGTTTTTGGATAATAGCAAATTTTATGACAATCACCACATAAATGTATGTAAGCCTAAATGATAGAAGATTACAGAAACCAAAAGGCCATGAATTCTCCTCATCCATCTGTAGCATGTCTTTGTATCTCTTACATGGAAAATCATGGGGTTATTTTCTTCAGTTCTTGGGTTTGGGATTGGTGATCTTACCTGATTTGACTAACTACACAGTAGCAAGTGTGATGAAAGGACTTGAAAAGTTCTTTTAGTGAAAATATCCCTCTTCGGTTGCTATCAGAAACCCTGTAACAACTATCATGTGAAACAGCCTAAGCTAACCCAGTTCTCTTCCGTGCCCTGTAATAACCCTTAGAAAACAAAAGTTTGGGTAAGAATATTGGCTCTCACTTAACTACAAAGCACCAAGTTCAACCAATACTAACCAGAAAATATATGAGCTACCCAAGCTCAGCTTGCACAGTCCATTGTGCCTACTGCTAAGGCCGCTGTGCCAGCCACTGCTATGACCATACCATTCATCCATAATCACAATTCCTAGAGGGAAGACAGAAAATTATAGAAGATATATAATGATAGGAGGCACTGAAACATTCTTGGAGATACCAGGAATTATAGGAAAGAATGGAAAACTTTAAGGAAGAACAGAATTCTGGGGAAAAAAAGACAATCAGGAGAGAAATGGAAGACTATGGAAAATAGGAGGACTGTGGGAAAGCACAGAGGATGGAGGCAGAAAACTGGAGTGTGGGAGAAAACAGTGGTGGGAGAAAGCAGGATGTGGGGAAACACAATTTTTGGAGAAAATAGTTACTGGAAAAGATGCAGAATTGTGGGAGAGCACAAAAGATTATAGGGAAAATCAGAACTATGGGTAGGATACAGAATTCCATGTTCTTCTGGCCATGCCTCCCACAAGATCCATCCCTGTAAGATTCTGACTGCATCCTCAGGTATGTCTGAGTCATGCCCCTCTCTCTAGCCATACCATCTCTGCTCCTTCATTACCATATTCCTTATCCCAGGATCCTACTGGATCCACATACTAGTCAGCAATGGCTCTATATCCTCAGTATAAAAGTAGTTACTGAGAATCATAGGACAGATGTGGAATATGGGAGTGAACAGAGATTTGGGGAGAGAAATGAGAATTAAGAGACAAAACAAAGAACTGTGTGAGGGACAGGGCCTTTCAAGAGGAATGTGGTAGTTACAGATAAATGGCATTTTGCCTTTAGCTTGGTACCATCTGTAGGAACAGCATCCTGTTCCTTCTGATTACATCCCTGAGCCCACGAGCTATAGTCTCTCATATTGCCCTCTCTCTCCCCTCTCTGGCATAGACCACTGTCCCGCTATGCCTCTCCAGTTCTTCATGACCACCTCCAAGCCTTTGGAAGCCAGCCCTCTGCTTCCCAAGCCACACCTTTCCCAATCAGACAACATCCCTTCTCCCTCCCTACCATACCTCCCCTTTCCAAGCCAATTGCCTATGCTCTACCTTTATCCTAACTCCATTGGCAGCGCAGAACTGATTTTGTTCTCAGCTGCACCCTGCCTCACATTACACTCTTGTTTTGGCCAGGCTGAGTCTTCTGAGCTCATCTGTACTCACACTTCAGCCCCTAAGGCCCCTCTTCTTGTGCTCTGTCATAACCATGCCCTTCCAGTCTGCTACGCTCTTCATTACCAGCTACTTCATCTGCAGTATCCCTCTTCCTTTACCAGATGGAGTATGGCAAATGTGCTGAGACAGATCACACTGTCTCCTGCACCCAGCATTGCCCTCCTCCACGGTCATTTTCCTGGCTCACCCCGTGCTTGTTCATGGTAGCTCACCTCTTGCCATCACGATGCCCTAGTCACTCAGCCTGTGCTTGGGTTTCACATCTAGCCGCTGTCTTCCCAAAGCCTCGGCCCTGCCTCTCCTGCCTGGGTCATCTTGTTTTTCCTTCTAGACCACACCCTTGCACTTTAGTAAGCCATTCCCCTTCCATCTGTCATAGCCAGGCTGGATGAAGTGCTTCCTGCAGCAGCTCCTCCCCAGCATGCCGGCCATCCCTCCTCTTCTGGAATCTCAAGAGCTTCCAGCAGGGGTTTGGAGTGGGTTGGAGAGAAAGAGGTTAAACCTTTTCACTGGCATTTGATAGTAAAAGAAAACTCATGGATCTATAGTCCTCATATGAAAAATGACTTTTTAGGACCAGCAAGATAGCTCAGTGGACTGAGCTCCTGCTTAGGTAAGCACAGGAACTGGGGTTCGATCCCTGGCACCACATGCATACTGGGTCGGCCCTCAGGTGGGCTGAACCAGCCACAGAGTCCGGGCATGGTGGTAGACACCTGTAATCCCAGTGCTGGGGAGGCTGAAAACAGGAGGATCACTATGAGTCCAAGCTGTGCAGTGAGACCCTGCAGCAAACACATAAAATAAAATTATAGGGCAAACCAGACAGCTCAGCAGACCAAAACACCTGCTTTGCTTAGGCAGGCACAGGAACAGAGGTTCAGTCCCCAGCATGCTGTGCCTGCCCCACTCCCAGAGCATGCTGAGATGGTGACTGAGCCCAGGCATGGTGGTACGCACCTGTAATCCCAGAACTTTGGAGACTGAAAACAAGAGGGTCACTATGAATCCAGTCTGTGTAGTGAGACCCCATAGACCCTGTACTAACTACATTAAAATAAATAAATGAAAATTAAAAAATTGAAAATGTCTTTTTTTCAGATTTCTTCCAGTTTTAAACACCTCCAACTTGGGCAGTGACCCAAAAGTTCAATGGGAAAACAACTGGTAGATAGGTCATCAAATCAGAGTCCTTCCAGTCAATTTTCATATTCACCAAACTGTTACATTTTTCAACCAGCTATTATGTCCTCCAACCTAGCCTTGTGGACTGTGTTCCTTCTTGCACTTCACTGATCTTAAATGCCAGGAAGAAGCATGGAGAAAGATACTCTATTATTTTCTGTGTCCTTCCAATGACCTTACTTAGCTACCCAGTGCCTTCTTATCTTCTCATGACTGTCAGGAAAACAGCATGCTCAATCCAATCCTCTGATTGTCTGTGCTTCTGAAACTGATTTCCATGTTCTTCCCTTTTGCAACTCTGGATCTATAAGACAAATGCCAAGCTACTATAACTAGCATTTGTTCTTATTCCAAAATATCTGGTTAGACCTACCTGGGAAAAGGGCATTTGCTATTAGCCACTTTATTGCTCTTTTAGTAAAAGTCATATTTATTAAGTACTATATAGATGTCAGTGACAAGTCAAGAAACTTACAGTATGAAGTTGTTGCACTTTGAGTCTTAATAGCACAAAAATGACCTAGGAAGCCAAGTGTTTTATAAATGGACAAGTGCTTTATGGGTGGGAAAGGAGTCAGTGATCACATGTTTTCTTGATCTAACGAGGAATGTTTTGGAAGCCACTTTCATAGATTATATTACAGCCCCTGATACAACAAATTCTGACTTCATTGACTGTGAGAAAGAAGGCAAAGAATATTTAACAATGAAATATTTATTGTAAGTTCACAGTATATTAGTGACTAAAATTCTAAAAATTGAAAGCAAATAATTATTTAAAAATAAATCAGAATTGACTCGAGAGTGTCACTATTATATTATTGCTTTCCATCATTTGCTGTGTTAACTACGGAGAGAAAGGGATGTGGATATAGCCTGAGTGGAGTTGAACTGGAGGCTGTCATGGGAGAATTTCAGGAATGCGATCCTCAGCTATAATGTGCATTAGAAAGGACAAAAGTCGAAAGTTCTGTCTTGGAGCATCTTTATCATGAATCATTACTCTCTTCTTTATCATTATTATTTAGGCATTTAACAAGATTTTGATGAGTGTTGGAAATGACTTTTTAAAAGGTGTTTTATGTCTGAGGGACCCCCGGGGAGCACAAGACCACAGAGGTTAATATTCTTTTTTCAAGTCAAGATGCTAGATGGACATTATTATGTTACTTTTCTTTGGCTACAAAATCAAATCCCTCCAACTTAGTGGCTCAAAACAGCATAGACAATATCTCACAATGTCCACAGTACACAATGGCTTCACTGCTGTCCCCTGCTCTGAGTCTATCGAAGCTGAACCCAAGGCATTATCCAGAGCAGTGCCCTTCTCTGAGGTTCAAGGTCTTCTTTCAAGGTCACTTGTGATTGGCAGGCTTCTGCACATCTAGGACTGAAACCTTCAGCACCAAGAGAATCTTGGGGCCTTTGCAGAACTTGACTTCTCATCTTGAGATGGAAGACATTTCCCTACCTTAACATTTGTTACAATGTTCTTTGGCTCAGATTCTGACCTTTTCAGGTCTCAATTTTGGTCAAGGATAGGAGGCACATTGTCTTCATAAAACTGTTGCAGAAAACAATTCTTCTTGGTCACTTGGCTATATTTCAGATTTAAGGTGCTGTGTGTGTGTGTGTGTGTGTGTGTGTGTGTGTGTGTGTGTGTGTGGTGTTTTAAAAGGTTTTCTATCATAGCTGAACTGTGGGAAGTTGTGTGGGAAAATAAGACTAGTTAGCTACAAGAAATGTGGATCATGAAAGGGACTCCACAAGAAGAGGTCAAGGTACCAATAATTAAGAAAACATTTTGTTGAATAGCCAGTCACCTGGAATAAATTAAGTCCATTTCCTTGGCTACAAGGCGCCTGGACTCTGACAATCAGTCTGTTCTAGAATTCCTCAGTGCCTTTTCAGTAACCCACAGAAAAATTGGTATTCAATACTTTGAAACCATAAATCCATTACAAAAATAAGAGTGCACATTACTCTCTGGGAGGTCTGTTTGCTCTAATGAGCAAAGAATAAAATAATTATCTCACACAATGCTGCAGGTGTAGGGTGGAAGAGCAACTTCAGTAACTGCAACTGATAATAGGTCTCCAGTGAAAGCACATTTTTAGATCTCCTTTTTCTCATAGTTTTTTTTCTGGTAAAGTAGCAGATGCCAAAATTAGTTCAATTGCTTTCTCTGGGCCCTTCAAAAGCTGCAGCCATGCTATTGGGTCTTTTGTTTAATATATTCTATCCATATGTGGGTGGCTGGCCTATTCAGCAAGCGTAAACCTTTGTGCCTACCCATTGAAAAAAGATGTGTGCCCTTTCGCTTTTGATTCAGGAAGTCTAGTTCCTCATCTTGACTCTGCCCCTAACTTAGGTTCAATTGCTTTGGTTCAATTTTTAAAAGCCAGTTGAGCTGAAAATGTCAATAGTGTTCCAAAAATACATTTCTTTTTGTCCACAAGTAATTGTGAAGTCATTATATGAGGAACTATAAAGACTCGTTGAATGGTGTTATTCCAAGATGCATCTGTGAGTCGGATGTTACGAGACGCATGCAGAAAAGGATTCTTCTGCAAATGATTGTTCTGTTCATCTTCTACAAAATGCCAACTGCTTAAGTAGAATACAGACAACAAAAATTTGGCTTTGAACTTCAAAAAGCTTAAAAGAGAAGGTTAATTTTAAAAATGAAAACAGTTTTATTGAATTAAGTACATTGAAAAACAATGACATTAATTAAAAGCAATTTTAAGTTCTAGCAATGCTATAGTAACCACTTTGCTCCTCTTTGCACCCCTCAGCTGTGGACTTACTTTGCTTTGCAGAGAAAACGGACCACCCTGCGCAGGATCCTTGCAGGCTCCCTTCCCCAGCTCTCACCGCACTTACCTGCAGGGACCCCAGCGTGATGTTGGAGCAGGATTGGAAGTGTGAGCTCAGGCAGATTGCTGTTCTTGACTCTTGCACTCTTGCCTAGTGGTAAAGATCCGCTCCCCTTGCGGAAACCTTGTGGGGCCCAAGTTCTCCACTTAGAACTTGACTCTGTTCTCCAATGCAGTTCTTAAATGTTTTCTCTTCGTCTTCCTGCAGACCTGGCCCCAACAATGCATCCTCTTATATAACTTATATCTTTCTTAGATTACGTGTGTGTGTGTGTGTGTGTGTGTGTGTGTGTGTCTGTGTATACTTGCATATACATGTCACAGTTTACTCAGGCACCTTTATACTAATAACTCTTCAGTCTGTTTGCTTCCTCTTACAGAATCATTTTCTTGCACATATGTGTAAAAGTTTTTCTATAGTTTATGTCTGCCAGGCTCTTCTCCCAACCTGACTGAAATAAAATTTCCAGAGCTTCCTCTTAAAAGTGTCACAAGTAATTCTAATGAGCAGCCTAGGCTGAGAATGACAACTCTAAGAGAAGAAAAGAGACATGAAGGGTGTGTGTGTGTTAAGACTTACTGATGTTGCTCGACTATTCGCCCCTACAGTTGTAACCACTGCCTATCCCAGACACATGAGAAAAAAGGTTTTGTGCCAATCAATCGTATCCTGTCAGACATTTTTATTTTTTCCAATGCAGGTAGGAAATTGCATTCCATGCTATATTGATTCTGATTTCTGCCAGTTACTGGGGAAGGGAAGCATCTTTTCATGGTTTTTCTATTGTATCACAGATTTTCTTCTCTCTCCAGATGGCTGGTTCACATCTCTTACCTCTTTTTCTCTTGGTGTGTTTATCGTTTTGTTTTTTAAACTTTATTTTAAACAGAAAAACAATGATACAGAATTTCAAAACAAGACAATAAGAAATTAACAGTTATGATATAAGGTAGTATTTTACATATATTCTGTGTAATGATATTTTCTTATGTTTGCAAAATATTTTTTCTCCTAGGCTGTTGGACTTTTAAACTGTGGGTTCTTCAGTGAGGCTACGTGTATTCAATTTCTATTCTGCTTATGATAAAATTGTGCTTTCCTAAAACTAAAATTAACTATTAGATTTTTACATGAACCTTGATATTAATTTATGAAGCCTAATGAAATATTAAGTTGGAATTCTGCTTTAATTGCATTAAATGCATACATCAATGCCATCTTTAAATTATTGAATCTTCCTGTTCTTGAAAATAAGGTAGTCTCTATTTATGTAGCTCTTACTTTGTCTTTCAGTGATGTTTTAAAAATTCTTCCTAATGATCTTTTAATATCATTTGAAATTGCATTCCCTGATATCTATTTAGAGCTTCTATCGCTGCTGTAAATTGGATCTTTTCATTATGATTCTTGCTCAGCCATTACTGATGTTTGAAACTTGTCAGGTAATCTTGCAAAGCCTTATTGCCTCTGCAATGCCATGGGTTTCTGTGTATATGATTTTATGGACTGCAAGTGACAGCTTGCTTCCTACTCACACAAGCCTTACCTCTCATTTCTTTTTCTGTGTAACTGTTTGGGATGTGAATGGCAGTAGCATCTGGTAAGGGCCCTGGGGTACATTCCTATGATCCCCTTTAGGGACAGATGTGCTTCCCAGGCTGAAGGAGCACTTTCAACTTTCACTTTCAGTAGGTCCCTCCAGGATTTGCTACACTGCAAAAGTACCTGAGGTCACGCCTTTCCTAGAGCGGCTCACATTCAGGCTGAGAATGGGGCCAGCTTGGGATAACTCTAATGAGCAATTCTGCCTCCAAGAGCTGCTCTACAGTAACTAAGACTATTGCTGAGCCTACTTTGCCATTCAACTTTTTTGTCACGCAGTCTTGCTTTCTTCTGTGCTTCCTCATTAGTGTTGATCCAAGGACTGTGCTGGCCTTGTCCCCCAGGCATGCTGAGACAGTAATTGAGTCTGGGTGTGGTGGCACATGCTTATAGTCCCAGTTCTTGGGAGGTCTAAACAGATGAATCACTATGAGTCCAATCTTGTAGTGAGACCTTGAACACCCTGTAGACCCTTCCCTAAAAATACAAAAATAAATAAATGAAATAAAAAATAAATATCCTTTGCATTTCGTTTTCTTGCCTGGCTGCCCCGGCTAATGTTTCGATTGGTATATTGAAAAGCGTGGTTATAGTGGACATCCACTTGTTTCTAATTCTAGAAGGAAAGCTTCCAGTTTTGCCTCTTTTAATAAGTTTTTCCATAAATGATTTTTATCAGATTGAGATAAGGTCTGTCTATACCGATTTTCTTCAGGTTTCTTTTTTTTATCATGAATAGATATTGGTCTTTTTCCAAAGGCCTTTTCTGCATATATTGAGATGATACTGTGATTTTTTTTTTTGTCCTTGCTGCCACTTATGTATCATATTTTTATCTGTGTATGTTGAATCATCCTTGCATCTCTACAGAGCCAACCTGGTCTGTATGTGTGATCATTTGACGATTTGATGCATTCTATTTGCCAGTATCTTCTCAAGATGTTTGCATTGATGTTCACTAAAGAAATTGGTCTGTAGTTGTCTTTACTGGTTGGATTCTTACCTGGTTTTGAAAGCAGGATAATGCTAAATTCCTGGAATAGCTTTGGGAATGCCAATTTCATTGAAGGCTTTGAAGATTATTGGAATTAGGTCTTCCTTGAAATTCCTACAGAATTTAGCAGTGACACCATTGGGTCCTGGGCTTTTCTTAGTTGGTAGGTGTTTAGTACTGCTTCAATTTCATTGCTGGTTATTGGCTTATGCACTATATTTACATCATCCTGGTTCAATTTAAGTAATTTATATGTATCTAGGAATCTATTGATTTCTTCTGAATTTTCCAAATTTCTAGAGTACAGCTTTTTGAAGTAGTTGTTAATTATCTTATGAATTTTGGTAGTACCTATTATAGTTTCATATATAATTTCATTGAATCTTTTCTTTCTCTTTTGGGGTAAAATGTCTAAGAGTTTGTCTATTTTATTATTTTAAAAAACCAT
>PVKN010018393.1:0-16854 GCA_004027915.1 Capromys pilorides
CAAATCTCGATACTTTCTAATAAAACATTTAAAAATATAACATTTCCTCTGTTATTTCCAGTATTTTACATAGTTAATGGATCATCAGAATGAAAGGAGAGCTATTTTATAACAGTCACCAGCCAGACCTTCTGTCTCGGTCAGATCTTCAGCATTTGTTCAGCTGCTGCTAGGTGGTAAAGGAAGTTTTCTGTTGCTGGTGGAAATCGCTTTTGCTTTAATGCCTCAAAATTGAGGACTCTCTTCCCTCCATCGTCCACAACTTCTGAAAATGGCGCCAGGTTGGTGAAGATTTCTTTTGTTTTGAGGGCTATGTCCTTCAATGGAATAAGAAAATATGCAGCATGTTTTCACCACCGCAAACAGAAACCCCGTAAGAAGAGCTCTCCATCCCCTCGGAACTGTGGTGTCTTCTATTTCATTTCTTGCTCTATGAATTTGCCTATCGTAGATCCCATAGCTAAGTGGAAGCATATAATGCCTCCCCTTTTGTGACTGTCTTTTTTTGTTTTGTTTTGCCTAACCAGGGATTGAAATCAGGCCCTTGTGCTTGCCAGGTTAAGTGCTTATTCTACTGAGCTATCTCCCCAGCCCTTGTGACTGTCTCTTTGCACATGGCATTCCGTCCTAATGTTCTCACACGCTAACATGTATTAGAACATCAGTCTTTTCCAAGGCTAAGTAAGATTCTATCATTTTGTCTATCCTGTCATCTGCTGACTTGAACTTGGGCTTCTAAGCTTTGCCGGTTGTGACTAGCACTGTGTACAACACTGGCATACAGAAATCTGCTGGACTCCCTGCTTTTTGACCTCTTTCCAGTCTATACCTAGAAGTCAAATTCTACGCTGATTGTTTTTGGAACAAATCTCTTCTCATGTGGTCACTCTATGTTCTCTCTCTCTCTCTCTCTCTCTCTTTCTTTCTTTCTTTCTTTCTTTCTTTCTTTCTCTTTATTTCTTTCACAGAACCAGGTGTTGAACTCAGGGTCTTGCGCTCCGCCAGGCAAGTGCTTATTCTACTGACCTATCTCCTCAGCCCCTATTCTATGTTAACTGTTTCCTGGACAAAGTTCTTCCCAGTAGCTGTCACTGCCTGGAACAAGAAACCCCGCACCTGCCACATGGATTTTACTCATAGGCACTACATAGCCCTTGCCTGGGAAGTTGAGGACTCATGGGAGTTCACATTACATCACAACTTTTTCCTGGCATAGTGACATCATTAACTTCCAACTTATTCAGATAGCTCTGAGCCCCTACAACGTGCTGAGCACTTTCACTTTCACTCCTCGAGGTCACATTCATTATACTCAATCTTATTTTATTTTTATTTTTTTGTTATATTATGGCTGGCTCAGCCTGCCCTCAGGTGGGGCTGGCACAGCATGTGGTGCTGGGGATTGAACCTCGGTCCCTGCCTAAGCTTTCCTAAGCAGGCACTTTAGACCGCTGAACCATCTTGCCGGCCCCTACTCAATCTTTTATATGTCACTTTCACACTTGATCTTAGTCCAAAGGCTGAGAAAAACAATTTTAACACAGATAACCCAAAATTCAAATCTCAATATTTCATCATCATTGTGAAGTATAAATGTATCATCAGAATGCTGGGAGCCAATGCCGGCGGGCTGAGAGGAAAGTGTCTCGGAGAGTCTCAGTGTTTGGGTCCTTAGGACAAGACCTATCCACTCACTTTCCTGGTCACAGCTGAACAGTACCACTGGCCAGCCCCTACCAACTGTGGCCACCTTGTCGTTCTGCTCATGTCACCTCCTCAAAGAGCCATCTTACCCTTGTCCCAGTACTCTCTACCTCAGTCCCATTTCTGTTACATTTATCAGAGCTCACATTATCTTGTGGCCTGTTACTTTGTACTCATCTGCCCCACTAAAATGCAAGCTCTGAGAGGGAAAGAACTTTGCCCATCATGGTACCCATGCTGTCCACTGCTCAATGAACATTTCTGAGTAGAACAGCTAAGTAGTGACCTGCTTCTCAGAGAGGCCCCCTGCTGGCACAAAGGTGCAGAGACAATGCTTCCGACCGTGGGTGAGCAGGGCTGGGCCTGTGCTCCTTAGGAGAGGGGCAGGGAGCTGGGAGCAGGCTAAATGCAAAGGGGCTATGGCACGCGGGAAAGACGAAGGACGTCCAGGGGATGGGCTTTGGGGTTCCACGGAAAGACCCAGGAAATAAACACCATTGGTGATCTCGGTCTGGCCGGGCCAAGAGGCTGCCAACTGGTGCACAGGGACCCTCCACCTGAGAGGAGCTACGCTGCAGGCAAGGACAGCAGGCTGGAGTCCATGGAGACTGCTGTCCTGGAAACAGCACTGCAGAGCTACACTGTGACCACCTGTCCGGTTCTCCACGCTCAGAGGCAGCCCTGTCTTTAAAATTTGTTCCTCCATGAAAATTTAAGGAGGAGGACGTGCACTGGCTGGTCCAGGAGAGCATTCCGATAACCATGGCAGTGACACACGATCGCCAGCTGTTCCCAGGGCTCACGGCCCCTCACCTGCTCGTCCATCACCATTGTGGCTGGAGTACCTGCTGCTGGCCTGTCCCCAGGCCTAGCGGAGAACAGGCTGCTCTGCCACACGCTGCCCAGCAAGGCTGCACAGAGCCCTAGAAAGACAGCAGATCGCAGAGTTACCTGGATGACCTGGCTGTCAGACTTCTCGGGGTCTCCCGCTGACTGCACGATCAGCTGACCGATTTCCTTGTGCAGCTTGCCCATTGTCATGGACTCTGGTGAGAGAAAGAGGAGTACAACGCATGAATGTTTAGAAGTTAACATAATAAAAAATACTTAGGCACCTAGCTGAAAACTTGAAAGACTAACCACAATGAGAGGATTTTCAAAAAGTAGTGGAGGACTGGGGACATAGCTCGGCAGCATGGCACCTGCCTGGCAAGCACATGGTCCTAAATTCAATTCCTGGTATTCACCAGCCCAAAAAAGGCAATGAAGGCCAGGTGTGGTGGCACATGCCTGTAATCCCAGCTGAGGCAGGATGGGTTGTGTGGGTTCAAGGCCAGTCTGGGCAACATAGCGAGTTCAAGCCTGAATTACAGAGCAAGACCCTGTCTCCAAAAAATAAAGCAAAGCAACCCTTTATATTTCCATTTTATTAACTACAGAGAGGAGCTATGCTGCAAGGAGTGACAGCAGGCTAGAGTCCATGGAGATTGTCAGAGGTAAGGCATAATCACAATTTACATGCTTTTTTTTTTTCTCCAGAACTGGGGATTGAACTCAGGCCCTTGTGCTTGCCAGGCAGGCACTTGTGCTATGGAGTTATCTCCCTGGCCAAAGATTTTCAAAAAAGCAATAGAGGGCTGGGGACATAGCCCACCAAACCCAGTTAAGAATTATTTTTCTGGGCCAGGGAGATAGCTCAGTGGAATAAGTGTTTTCCTGGCAAGCACAAAGTCCTGAGTTCAATCCCTGGTACTACACAAAAAAAAAAACAAAATTATTTTTCTTTCCAGACAAAATGTGATGAAAATTCTGACTACAAATAAGCTATGACTTTAGGAGGTGGGGAGGTAGCTCAGCAGTTTAAGCGCCTGCCTAGCAAGTATAAGGACCTGGATTCAATCCCTGGTACCACATGCTGAGCCAGCCACTGAAACTGGGTGTAGTGCTACAACCTGTAATCCTAGCTCTGGAGAGGCTGAGACAGGAGGATCACTATAAGTCTGAACTGCATAGTAAGACCCTGTACCAAATAAATAAAAGATGATTTTTAGCCGGGCGTGGTGGCGCACGCCTGTAATCCCAGCACTTGGGAGGCTGAGGCAGGAGGATTAGTGTGAGTTTGAGACAAGCCTGGGTTACAAAAATGAGCTCAAGGTTAGCCTGAACTACAAAGAGATCCTGTCTCAAAAAGACAAAAAAGGGCCGGCGAGATGGTTCAGTGGTCTAAAGCGCCTGTGTAGGAAGGCTCAGGCAACTGCAGGGACTGCGGTTCGATCCCCAGCACCACATGCTGCGCCAGCGCCACCACCAGGGCAGGCTGAGCCAGCCACAAAATAAATAAATAAAGAAACAAACAAACACAACAAGCAAACAAATAAAAAAAAAAAAAAGACAAAAAAAAAAAAAAAGATGATTTTTAAAAACCTGTGACTTTAAAGGCAAGAGCATGACCTTTTGTTCAAGTCTTTACAGAATTTGAGGCTGGGTGTGGTGGTGCATGCCTGTAATGCCAGCACTTGAGAGGCTGAAACAGGAGGATTTCTGCAAGTCAAGGCGAGTCTGAGCTACAAAATGAGTTCAAGACCAGCCTAAACTCCATAGCAAAACATCTCAAAAAGACAAAAACTAGGGGTCAGGGAGGTAGCTCAGTGGTCTAAAGTGCCTGCTTAGGCAAGCTTAGGCAACCACAGGGACCACTGTTCGATCCCTGGCACCACATGCTGCATCAACCCCACCCCCAAGGCAGGCTGAGCCGGCCATAATATAAATCAATAAAGTTAAAAATTTTTTTTTTGAAAAAGTTGTTTAAAAAGACAAAAAATAAAAAGAAAAGAATTTAAGCCTGGCATCATGGTACATGCCTGTAGTCCCAGCACCTTGGGAGGCTGAGGGTGGAGGATTATCACAAATTCGAGGCCAGGGTCAGGGATATAGCTCAGTGGCACAGTTCCTGCCTGGCAAGGCTAAGGTCATAAGTTTGAATCATGCACACAAAGAAAACAGTCAAGGATACATGATGTATTGAGGTGAATACGAACTACATAGTGAAATCCTGGTGCAAAAAGAGAAGAGTTTAAATGAGCCTGGCATGGTGGTACACATCGTAATCCCAACACTAAGAGAGCCTAAGGCAGGAAGATAAAAAATTTAATCTCAACATGAGCAATTTAGCATCTTAGTAAGACTTTGTTTCAAAATATAAAAAGGCATGAGCTGGGCGGGATGGCGCACACCTGTAATCCCAGCACTTGGGAGGCTGAGGCAGGAGGATCAGTTCGAGCTCAAGACCAGCCTGGGCTATAAAAGTAAGCTCAAGGCCAGCCTGGACTGCATAACAAGACCCTGTCTCAAAGAGACTAAATAAATAAATAAATAGGCTGAATAATCAGTACAAAGGTCTTGGATTCCAACCTGACCCTCCACACCAAAAAAATATTGAAATATATCTTTCTGCTGGGAATGTTATGAGAGAAGTGCTTCCCATCAGTTCTACAGAAGCCAGCTGAGCACCTGGCGCGGTTAGGCCGAGAGATGAGCAAGGCAAGCAACAGAAGTTACGTCAGCCACAGCTGGTGCGACTGTCTGCCACAAGACTAGCAGAACATCCGGGACAACTCCACTGGAGTGGTATGGACTGGATGAGCCTATCTGATAAGACTCAGAGCAACGCTGGCAGCAGGGATGGCCCCAATTTCTAGTCTTCATTGGTGATGTTAGCAGTTTAGAGTGCTCTCTCACCACAGCGAGAGTTTTCTAATTCTTTGTCTTTATAAAAGAAAGTACCAGGCTGGGCGTGGTGGCGCACACCTGTAATCCCAGCACTTGGGGGCTGAGGCAGGAGGATCGGTGTGAGTTCAAGACGAGCCTGAACTGCATAGTGAGACCCTGTCTCAAAAAGAACAACAAAAAAAAGAAAGTACCAGGGGGCTGGGGAGATAGCTCCGTGGCACAAGTGCCTGCCTGGCAAGTGCAAGGTCATGAGTTGGAACTCTGGTCCCACAAAAAAATAAAAAATAATAAATAAATTAATTAAAAAGAAAGTACAGACCTGATTCCAGTTTCAATTTTCCACATGAACTAGCATCATTTGAAATTTTAAAACTATGAAAACATTGCTGACTTTATTCATGAGAAGGCACTAGATAAAGCTTCCCGTGAGCCACACGTGGTGGGGCATGCATGCCAGGGGAGCTGGAGGCAGGAGGCTCAGCTCAAGCTTGAGGCCAGCCTGGGCTACCAAGCCAGTGCAAAACCAGCCTGAACTATATAACGAGACCTTTTCAAGAAACAAAAAACAGGGACAAAATGCATTTGGAAGAGTTAAAAACAAACAAACAACAACAACAAAAAAAACCACTTAAAGTTTATTGAAAGTGCTAATGTTTAATTGTTTGACCAATCTTACAAAAAAATACAGGGTGGTTGGTGGGGAGGGGGGTAGGGAGGTGGTAGGAAAGAAAAATAAATAAATAAAAAAGAAACAGAACAACAAAAACCACCACATGATCCGAGTCGGTCTAACTAAGGTCCCCAGTGAGCCAGGACTCAGCTGCCCTCACTTGTAGGAAAAAGGTAAGCAACCACATAAAAGCTATTATCAGTAGTTCTGTGTGTAAGCTAACATGTCTAGATCTGTAAAGATAAATGCCACCTTCAGAATCTAGACAATGAAAATCCCTCTGGCCACACAGAGCAGGAGGGGCAGGCCTGACTACTGGTTTTACAGGCAGACTACAAAAGCACAACTTATAACCCCAGTCACCAATGAAAAAAAGAACTCGCCTTTTGCAAGTGGAGCGATGGTGATCTCGCTTTCTGCCAGATTCACAAACACATCATACAGATCCGGTCTATGGCTCACCTCCAGGTCTACAAATCCTGCAACGTAGCCTGCATTACGAACATGAACGAATCACTAGAAAGGAAAAAAACCACACCACAAACACAGCAAAAGACAACTAAGTCTAACAGTTTGCCAGCGCTTAGTGATTTCATCTGAGAATATTAGCTGCTCCCTGTGGTATTAAGACTATGTTAGAGCTAGGCATAATGGAGCATGCTTGCAATCCCACCACTCTCAGAGGCTAAGGTAGGAGCATCAAGCATTCAAACCTCATTTGGGCAACTCAGCCAGACCTTGTTTCAAAATAAAAAGTGGGCTGCTGCCAGGTGTGGTACTGAGCCACTTAGGAGGCTGAAGCAGGAGGACTGCTGTGAGTTCAAGGCCAGCCTACTCTACACAGTGAGTCCGAAGACAATGAGGACAGGGCTGCAAGACGGCTCAGTGGTCTAAAGTGCCTGCTTAGGCAAGCTTAGGCAACTGCAGGGACTGTGGTTCGATCCCCGGCACCACACGCTGTGCCAGCCCCACCCCCAGAGCAGGCTGAATTGGCCATTTTATATATATATATATATATATATATATATATATATATATATATATATATATATATATTATACGTAGATATATATAAAGTGCCATCAGGAAGCTGAGATTCCTACATATATAATAATGTATTACTATATCATTTCCAGAATCTTTCTTTTGTTTAGACTCAATAAGTATGATGAATATAATTACTTATTTTAAAATAAGCAATTTTTCTTGAAAAATAAGAGGATCAAAATAAAGTCTAGGGGCCAGTAAGATGGCTCAGTGGTCTAGAGCGCCTGCTTGGGCAAGCTTGGGCACCCACAGGGACTGCAGTTTGATTTCTGGCACCACATGCTGTGCCAGCCCCACCCCCAGGGCAGGCTGAGCTGGTCAGAACACAAATAATAAATAAATAAGGTTTAAAAAAAATAAAATAAAATAAACTTTAAAAATAAAAAATAAAGTCTAAATATTCAAAATCAATGGCAAGCACAAGGTCCTGAGTTCAATCCCAGGTGCCACACACAAAATAAATAAATAAAAATAAATAAATAAATGAATGAATGAATGAATGAATGAATATTCAAAATTAAAGCCAGGCATGGTGGCACATGCCTGTAATCCTAGCACTTGGGAAGCTGAGGCAGGAGGATCGATACGCTACAAAAGTGAGTTCCAGGCCAGCCTGAACTGCACAGTGAGACCCTGTCTCAATAAGACAAAAAAAAGTAAACTAAATATTCAAAATCAAATCACTGGCAAGAAAATTTAGAGGGGCTGGGGAAATAGCTCAGTAGAATAAGTGCTTGCCCGGCAAGTGCAAGGGCCTGAGTTCAATCCCTGGTCCCACAAAAAAAAAAAGAAAGAAAGAAAGAAAATTAGAATCAGAAGGTGGAGCCAAGATGTGGTGATATGCCAATAATTCTCAAATCTGGGAAGCTGAGGTAGGAATATAAATTTGAGCCCAGCCTGGGAAACTTAGTAGCTTAGTTAAAACTATTTCTCAAAAAATAAAGAAAGCTAAGTGTGAAGGCCCTGGGTTCAATCCTCAATACCATAAAGACAGAAACAGATGGGCAGAGAGAACGAACTTGGGGCGAGGGGCACAGCTCAGTGGTAGAGTGCTTATACTACATGCATAAGGCTCTGGGCTCTATTCTCAGCACCTCAAGAAAAAAAACAAAAGATTCTACTTGATGAAGTAATAAGGACCCGCCCCCCTTCCCCTCACGAGCGCTCTCCTCCCCGGGACATGCTAGTCTACCTGGGCACATCTGCAGGGCTTCCAGCTCATCAGCACTGAGATGCACGTAAGAATGCAGGATGCTCCAATCCTGTCGATGCCACACCAGGGCCGGCAGGGTCCTGGACATCAAGGCAACAGCTCAATCACATGGTTATAGCTCAATAACATGGTGACTGGCCCACACCTTAGAGACAGCTCCATCTCTTTCCAAGGGAGGAAATGAGGAAGGTACAGTCCTATGCTAGGCAGGGACAAAGGTGAGACCACACCTCAAATGTGCTAACACTTCCTGGTTTCACGTTAAAGCAATGCCAGATTTTAGTTTCTGCTTTTTGGGTCAGACTGACTAGAAAACACTGAGGTGAAGTTTCCAAAGATCTCCATGGTGACAAAAAGAGATATTACTAAAGATTCCCACTAAATATCTTACTCTGCAGACTACCAGAGAGAGCAGCCAGGGCCTAAATCCAAAGTGTCCCTTGTAAGCAAGAAATTTTCTAAGCCAGCTGTGACACATGCCTATACTTCCACAACTTTGGGAGGGTGACACAGCAGGATTCCAAGTTTGAGTTCAGCCCAGGAATTTATTGACTAGTGACTCTGTCTTAAAGGGGAGGGATATAGCTCAATGCAAAGACCCTGGGTTCAATATCCCATCCTGGGAGAAAGAAAAACTTGTAGCAAAACAAGTACTTCAGGAAAATGTGCTGAATTTGCCTGTGGGCTCGGGAATCTCCCAGTATCTTATGACAGCACTAGCTATAGCTATCTTAAAAAGTGTAAAAGAGAAACGTAATAGGGTATAAAAATACAGTTCAAAATGGAGGAGGGTGGGGTGAAAATTCTGTCAGTTTCACATAAGAAGATGCTATTATAATTATAATCACTTATAATGACTTAAGGACAAGACACATGCTTAGTGCATTACATAAATTATTTCTAGTTCTATAAGCAAGCTTACTGACAAAGTATTAGTACCCTTATTTTACAAATGAAACTGAGGCTCAGAAACATTCAGTATCTTATATGTGGTCACAGAGCTAACAAGTCACCTTGCCCGGACTTTTTTTTCCAGTACTGGCAGTTGAAACCCAGGGCTCCTGCACTGAGCAATATCCTTAAGTTGTGAAACTGCCCAGGCTAGGCTCCACCTCATGATCCCCCTGCCTCACCCCCAGAGTGACTGTATTACAGTTGGGCACCACCATACTTGGCTCCCTTCCAGGACTTTAACCCAGGCCCTTCTCCTTTTCATCATCTTACCACTTAGCCTCAGCAATCCTCAGTTTTATCATTTGTATAACAGGGTACTAATGCTTAAGCTATCCTACATGATGCCTGGCATGCAATAAGCCTGCACAAATGCTAATTCCTCCTGCTTTTAAAAAAGGATCTATGATGGTTGGCCAGACAGCTCAGCAGAATAAAGTGCCTGCTTAGGTAGCCTCAGCAACTGGGTTTGACCCCCAGCATGCTTCACAATCCCACTCCTAGGGAATGCTGAGACAACAACTGAGACTGGACCCAGTGGCATATGCCTGTAATCCCAGCATTTGGGAGGCTCAAAACAGGAGGATCGCTATGAGTCTGATCTGTGTAGTGAGACCCTGTACTGAATAAATAAATAAAAAGGTCCATGAACAAGTTAGACTTGGGCCAGCACGGTGGTGCATGCCTATAATCCCAGCACAGAGTCGGTGTGAGTTCGAGACCAGCCTGGGCTACAAAAGTGAGCTCAAGGCCAGCCTGATCTGCATAGCAAGAACTTGTCTCAAAACAAAACCATAAAAACAAGTGTAAAAAAAAAGTGTCTCACAGTCCACCTTATTTTTCTCATAATAGAGTCTGACAAAACTGAACAGAAGGAGCAACTTAGTTAAAATAGGAGTCAGAAACCTAGCCTATGGTCCAGCTGCCTGTCTTTGCAAATAAAGTTGTATTGACACAGTCAACTCATTCACTTGTATCTGTCTGTGGCTGCTTTTGTGCCATCCAAGCAGCTGAGTACTTGGGATGGGAGCTGCTAGGCTATTTCTAAAGTGAAAGAACGATCTGTCCCAACTCGGACAAAAGTGGTACTTCATTGTCAGACAATGCACTATGTTATTTATATCAAATGTGCTACAGAAGAGAGCACACGAGAACATCTAGCATTCCAAACTGTCTGCCAAGAAAAGCTGCACTTTTTAATAATTAGTGACAATACCTGGTAAACTCCTGGACAGCTTCTATTTTGGGGTGATAGACGACAACTCGTTTTTTTAGCATCAGTGCCATGTGTAATATAACAGTTTCCATTCCAAACTGAGACACAATGTCTTTAAGAAAGAGCGTAAAGATATTACATTAAATATTACACAACTTAAAAGTTTTTATCAAAACAATTCTCATCAGAGAATGCAAAATTATGTTTAATACAGAGTGCATGTTTAGGCAAATGTAAGTAGTACAGAGCACCTCATATGGTGGGTGGGCATATTTATCCTATAGCTGGATGCACAGAAGAAGTGAAATAAATGACAAGAAGTAGAAGCCATGTCTTTCAGTGTCATGCAAAAGTCCTAATTAAAAAAAGAAATGTTCACTAACCCCTGGGGCCATGACATTACTCAGTCGTTGGCAGCTAACTTGAAGAACACTGAATGGCTCAACAAGGTACCAAGACTGCAAAGGACAAGCAGATCCAGAGCAGAGGGGCAGGCGCGAGGGAGGGGGTGAGGAGGAGGCCTCATCTTCGGAGTTCCTCCCTCCTCGCTCTCAAGGACCCTGAAAGCCTCTGGCTGCCTCTGCTGTTCTGCATTTCCCAGCTGGTAACTGGACTGGGACTCTGGGCCAGAGGCTTGTTCGCTCTGGATGGAAGAGACAACTGCTAAGATCTAGGGCAAGAACAACTATGGAGGTCAGTAGAGACCCAACCCATGAAATGCAGTGTACTGGAGAAAAAAACCACTTCCCTAGTAACAGAATAATATAGAAAAATGTCCCCAAAATGTTTTTCTTTGGCAGAATTCTACTCAGTAAGGAAATACGGGGGTTGAAATATCTACCTGTATAGGAAATGCAAGTACAAATGAAAATAATGCGTAGAATGAGGCACTAGTCCAGGAAGGGGTCAGCCTCGGCTCAGCATTCTGTTGCTGGCCTCGCTTTGTCTTTTTCTTACCTTTGATGGGGCCTGCAAGGTATGCCTTTCGGGCGTCAAAGTCCTTGCTGAGGAAAGAGCCATTTTCCTCACTCTGACATATCCCCTTTGTGAGAACTGCAATGTAACTCTCCATCATCTTAACTGGGCTCCCGTGTTTCAAGTATATTCTGGAAGAAAGGCCAGAAACAGATTGTGCTTTTACTTGGCATGAGTGACATGGAGACAGGCAATAAGACTAGGAGAGGGTTTTTTCTTAAAACTGTAAAGTCGGGACTGGCAAGATAGCTCAGTGGTCTAAAGCGCCTGCTTAGGCAAGCTTAGGCAACCATAGGGACCAAAATTCGATCCCCGGCACCACATGCTGCACCAGCCCCACCCCTAAGGCAGGCTGAGCCGGCCATAACATAAATAAAGTTTAAAAAAAAAGCCTTAAAGCCAATTTATGAACAGAACTCTGAATGCCTGAGTCTTTTCAGAGAATATATTACACCTCTAATTTAGTTAAAAAACTGTACTTAACCAAACATGACAGATGTGTAACAGTTCTGTGAAGGCAGGCCTCTCCTTACATCTTCTCGGCGAAGAGTCCTATAGCCTCTCACAGCGTGATTAACTATGGACTTTGCTTTTGCAATGCTGGGGATTGAATCCAGGGCCTTGGGCACACACAGATGAGGGGCCCATGACTTACAACCCTAGCCCAACTATGGTCTTCCTGTGGCCCCATTATGCTCAAGAACATCGTATTCTTATCTCCTTCATGTCTCATGTTCACAACTCCTGTTCTTAGTCATACAACTCTGTTTTACTGCTGCAATTTCCTTTGACAAGAAAGGCGTTTTACACATTGTTCACAGAGAAAGCAGTAATTAGGTGTGGAACCCATACTTATTATCAGTGCTCCCAGAGGTAGCTATATTTAGATAATTAAGAAACCCAAGCTCTTTAAGTTTCCAGTGATAAATGCACATCAGAGACATTCATCATCAATCTGGAACTTCCAAAAACTGCTGACAGGAAACTGGCTACATTTATAGCCCACATGTGAAGTCAGTCCCTTTCTACTTGAAATCCCTTCCTGTGAACAACTACAACTAAATTTTGCTTGAAAAACATGACTGGGGGCTGGGAGCACAGCTCAGTGGCAGAGAATGCTTATCATGCAGGTGGCCCTGGGATTGATCCTCAGCAGCCACCCCCCAATAAACCAGACCGTGATTGTTTTCAGCAAGTGATGTGACAAGGCATTAGGAAGAGAATAAAACAAAGGTTTAGGACAGAGCGCTTGAAAATTATATTTACTGTAGACTGAGTGAAAAAAAGGGAAAAAACCAGTATTTTAATAGGGTAACCAATTTTTTCAATCATTAGATTTTTTAGTTTTTAAAAATTTTTCCAGGGCTGGTCGAATAGCTCAGTGGATTAAAGCATCTGCAAGCAGGTGCAGAGGCCAGAGGTTCGATCCCCAGACCTGCCCTGCCAGCCTCATCCCCAGGGCACATGGCAATTGAGACTGGCACACACCTGTAATCCCAGCTCTTGGGTGGCTGTGAACAGGCAGATCACTACTAGTCTGATCTAGTGGTGACACCCTGAACAACCTGTAGGCCCTTTCCTGAAAAAAAAAATACAAAAAAAAAAATTATTTCTATTGCTAGGTGTGGTGGTACATATCTGTAATCCCAGTACTTGGGAGGCCAAGGCAGCAGGATTATTGTGAGTTTGAGATCAGCGTGGGCTACAAAGCGAGCTCAAGGGCAGCCTGAACTGCATAGGGAGACCCTGTCTCAAACAAACAAACAAACAAAAATTCAATTGGCTAATTCAGGAAAAAGAGGTGGATAATAATGGGTTCATATATGAAAACCCATAAACCAAAGCATAAACTTATATGGGAGGAACCTCCTTGCTAGGATATAAGAGATTGCAGGGGTTGTGGAGGTGGGGAGGTAGGGAGAAAAAAACTTATATTACTGTTATTTTTAAATATGCTTTATTACTAGCATCAAAAATGTTGCCATTGGGAGCCGGACCTGGTGGTGCGCGCTTGTAATCCCAGCACTTGGGAGGTAGGAGAATCGGTGTGAGTTCGAGACCAGCCTGGGCTACAAAAGTGAGCTCAAGGCCAGCCTGAACTGCTTATCGAGACCCTGTCTCAAAAAAACAAAACAAACAAAAAAGTTGCCATTAACATTACAAAAAGATTTTTAAATACCATAAACCAGTACAAGAACAGACAAGACAAACACAAGAAAGTTGGTGAGCTAAGTGACTTCCTACAACCCTGGACCACAAGAGATGGAACAGAGAGAAGAATTTTCCAAAATGACCTACAGGAGAACCACATGGGGCAATTCTGAGGACCTGGTTCAGACACCCACAAGGTACCACACTTGACCTGCACAGCTGATTCCAACTATGCATAAAACCCTAGTTCTCCCCAAAATATGCATCACTATAATAAGCAGAAAACGTAATACGTTAACTGGAAACAAAACAAAACACCATCCACACAGCTGGGCCCGGTGATGCACACCTGTAATCCCTGCACTCTAAGAGGATGGGGTAGGAGAAACGCAAGTTTGAGCCCAGTCTGGGCAACGTCATGACTCAGTGAGACCCCGTCTCAAAATTTAAAAAAAAGAAAGAGCTGGCCTCACTTCCTCTGCCCTGGGACAGCAGAAGAGAATCCAAAGCATGGCCATGCCATGGTACTGCAGAAGCTACATCCCCCCTAGCCCACCTTGTGGGGTCTCAAACAACTTTACCTTCTAGACTCCACAATATTCAGGCAAGGAACCTACCCTGATTCAATCAAACTAAATAGGAGTGTTTGTAAACAGCAGTAATGACCTCCTTTTACTGTAGATTGAGTGAAAAAAAGGTGAAAAATCCAGTATTTTAATAGAATACCAAATTTGTTTTTATATTCCACAGTGAGCCATTTACAGTGCCTGAAATTTATCTTACAACAGCAAGAAGTCTTTCTTTTAATATATATAATATATATATATTATATATTATATATATTATATATATATAACATATATATTATATATATATAATATATATATATTTTATATATATATTATTTATTATTTATTTATTTATTTGGTACAGGGTCTTGCTACATAGCTCAGACTCACAGTGATCCTCCTATCTCAGCCTCCCCAGAGCTGGGATTACAGGTGTGTACCACCATGCCTGATTTCTGGAGCAGACACAGTAGGTGGTCCCAGGGATCAGCTTACTGCAGCTAGCTGCATAAACAGTAAAACCTCTTTTAGTCAAAACATAATCTCACTAGAAACTCTTAGAAAATGAAGTTTTTTGGGCTGGCAAGATAGCTAGCGGTCTAAAGCACCTGCTTAGGCAACCACAGGTACTGCAGTTTGATCTCTGGCACCACATGCTGCACCAGCCCCAACCCCACCCCCGGGGCAGGCTGAGCCGGCCATAACATAAATAAATAAAAGTTTGAAGAAAATGAGGTTTTTGGGGCTGGCGAGATGTCTCAGTGGTCTAAAGCACCTGCCTAGGAAAGTTTAGGCAACTGCAGGGACCACATTTCGATCCCCGGCACCACATGCTGCGCCAGCCCCACCCCAGGGCAGGCTGAGCCAGCCATAACACAAATAAATAAATAAGGTTTAAAAATAAAATAAAAATAAAAAATTTTTAAAAAATGAGGTTTTTGTTTTAGGGTGTGTGTGTGTGTGTGTGTGTGTGTGTGTTTGTTAGCAGGAGCATACAAGAATGAAAAAGGCTAAAAGGTGCTCAATTCATGGGACTGCTTTTCCACTATCAGCGATTGAACCCAGGCCCTTTAATAGTTCGCACACTACCACTGAGCCTCAGAACATCCCCAGCCTATTTACCAGACTTACAAAGACAAAAAATGAAACAATTCTCTTCAGCTCCCCACAAAACTACTGGGTGACAACCTAAGGGCTAGGTATTATACATACTATCTAGAGTTATAATTCTATCTAGCGATCAAGTTAAATAACAATAAAACTAAAACTGAAGCTCTGTTAAACTCTTTCTCATTAGAAGAAAAGCCAATATCCTTAATATATAGGAAAGATTTCATTAAGTATGTACTTAAAAAAATACAAGAGGTGGGCTGGTATATTTTATTTATTTGTTCTGTATTTTAGGGAAGGGTCTACAGGGTATTCAGGGTCTCACTACTAGATACGACTTGTAGTGATCACCTTGTTTATAGCCTCCCAAGAGCTGGGATTATAGGCGCACCACAATGCCCAGTCTCAATTGCTGGCTCAGCACGCCCAGGGGATCGAACCCGAACCCGGGCCCCTAAGCCTGCTTGCAGGCGCTTAATCTATTGAGCTATTTGGCGGCCCAGGATGGTATATTTTAGATAAATATTTTCAACACCTAGGATGAAACTAAAGGAGCCTACCTGAATCGTGCCTCCCCACTCAGAATTTCCCACCCTCAGCACGGCAGCTAACCTTCCTATGCTTTAACATAATTCAAAATGTTCACTAACTTTCCTCAAAATAACCATCTCACACAAGCCTAGACACATACAGACCCATCTACCACTTCATAAGGTTCTTAACTTTCCACCCTGTGAAGGAAGCACCAAGACCCAAAATGGGGAGAAGCAAAAGCCCCAAAGTGCCAAGGGACCCAACGTGTCAGAAACTAACCGCCCTGCGAACTTTTTCCGTCTCCCAAGCCCATTTTCCCAAGTCACAGGAGAAATCAATAAAGCAGCGGGCAAGTCCTCTATAAAACAGCCTCTGCCCGGCTCAGGGAAGAGGGCTAATATTTGCTTCCTCCATGTCGAAATCTGCTGTGTAACGATCAAAGGTGATCTCCATTTTGGTATATTAGCATTTAACATAGTTTCATACAGACCTACACAATATCCTAGTGAAGGCAGCATATTTCTCTGGGTTAAAATCTTTGGCGGTCAGAACAATAGAAAAATGAGTCACCTGTCCAGAGAAACAAAAGAAGTATACTTTAAAAAGATACTTTAATAGAAGTTAATACATACTTAAATAATTTTATTTCTCTACCAGACCTCTGGTACAAGGCATACTAGCATTAAAAGGAAAAGACCATAATTTACAAGTTCTTCCTTGCTTTTCCATAATTTTATCTGTAGTGTACATATATTATATTACTCTTACATTTATTTTCCACACAAGGGTACAAGTCTTAGAAATTTTTTTCAAAAATACTTCATTAAAATATCAAGAATAAAAAAAATATCAAGAATAACTTGGCCAAGCTGGGCGTGGTAGCGCACACCTGTAATCCCAGCACTTGGGAGGCTATGGCAGGAGGATCAGTGCGAGTTCAAGACCAGCCTGGGCCAGAAAAGTGAGCTCAACGCCAGCCTGAACT
>PVKN010018394.1:0-16865 GCA_004027915.1 Capromys pilorides
AGGGAGGAAAGACAAAATCAAGCCTAAAATAAATATTGTGTGTAAAGATTTGTTTCAGTTGGGAACCACACCACAAAAAAAACAATCCCATTAAATTCATATATATATATATATATATATATATATTTTTTTTTTTTGTATGATAGGGAAGGGGCTACAGGGTGTTCAGTTCTCCCTACTAGATCTGACTCATAGTGATGAGTTTGTTTACAGCCTCCCTAAGAGCTGGGATTACAGATGGGTGCCACCACGCCCAGTTTCAATTGCCATCTCAGCGTGCCTGGAGGCAGGACCAGGGATTGAACCCCCAACCCCGGAGCCTGCTTGCAGGTGCTTTAATCTGCTGAGCTATTTGGCCAGCCCTCAAATTTATACTTCTTTAGAAGAGATATCAGGGCTGGCGGTATAGCTCAGTGGATTAAGCACTTTCTTTAGGAAAGCAGAGGTCAGGGTTTGGTTCCTGCCCCGCCTGCCGCGCTCCCCTGCTCTTGAGTGTGCTGAGCCGGCGATGGAGTTCGGGCGCGGTGGCACGCGCCTATAATCCCAGCACTTGGGAGGCAGGAAACAAGTGGATCACTGTGAATTGCGTAGTGAGACCCTGTAGAAAAAAAAAGACCAAGAAAAAGAAGAGATATCAAAATATTTGAAACTTAGGTAGACTCCGTACGGTGTTAAGAACTGGAACAGTGGTGCATCATCGGTGACGCCAGCCACTCTGGAGGCTGAGGCAGGAGGATCACAGGTCGGAGGCCAGCCTAGGCAACCTAGAGAGAGCTTGGGTCCAAATAAAGGTAAAAGGGATGGGGGCGTGGCTTGGTGGAGAGCCGCTGGGGTTCGGGCTCCAGCACTACAAGTGCTACGGTAATGGAGGGCACCGTGCAGATTCTTCCGTTCACTCACTCCCTGCTGCGGTCCTTGGTTCCCTGGTTGCAGCCGCATGGTCCTGCACAGACTGTACATGGACCCTTCCCACTGCATGTGAGCAAGATGAGTTTTTTCTTTTCTTTTCTTTTTTCTGATAATAATTCCCCTTTATTTCTATTAAGTTCATTGGCACATTTTATTTTTATTTTTATTTTTTGTCTTTTTGAGACAAGGTCTCGCTATGCAGTTCAGGCTGGCCTTGAGCTCACTTTTTGTAGCCCAGGCTGGTCTTGAACTCACACCGATCCTCCTGCCTCAGCCTCCCAAGTGCTGGGCCTACCATGCCTGGCTTTTGGTACATTTTAGAAATACCTAATAATCATACTCATACAGAGAGTTATACCCGTACATTACGTATTTTGGTGGTTGTTTTGTTGCCTCTGTGTGTGTGTGTGTGTGTGTGTGTATGTGTGTGTGTATGTGTGTGTGTGTGTGTGGTACTAGAGACTGAACTCAGGATCTTGCACTTACCAGGCAAGCACTTATTCCACTGAGCTATCTCCCCAGCCCCTTTGTTGTCTTTTTGAGAGAGGGTCTCACTATGCAGCTCAGGCTGGCCTTAAGCTTACTTTGTAGCCCGGACTGACCTCAACCCACAAGGATCCTCCTGCCTCAGCCTCCCAAGTTCTGGGATTACAGGTGTGCACCTGGCTTTGCTTTTTTTTTTTTTTTCAGGACCAGGATTTAAACTCACGACCTTGCACTTGCCAGGCAGGCACTTGTGCCACGGAGCTATCTCCCCAGCCCCATTTTTTTTTTTTTAAAGGAAAGGTTTGCTTAGCTCACAGTTTGTGGAGGTTTCAGTCCATACTCAGCTGGCTCAAAAGCAGAGTGCGTGGCACATGGCAGAGGGCAGCAGTTTGTGGAGGCAGAAAACAGCAAAACAGCAAGGGCAAAAAGAGAAGCTCAGCCCAAGCCATATGTATATATATATATATGTATATATATATATGTGTGTGTGTGTGTGTGCATATATATATATATGTGGGCCTGGGGATTGAACTGTGGTCCCTGGGGTTGCCTAAGCTTGCCCAAGCAGGCGCCTTAGACCACTGAGCCATCTCACCAGCCCCCATGCTACCTTTGATTCCTTTTTTCCTCAATCCCTTCCTCTCCCTTCACCTCATCTTCCCCTCCTTATTTACATTTTCCCCTTTCTAAATTCACTTTCCCCTTCCTTCCTTCCTTCCCCCCTCCCCCCCACCCTAGTTCTTCTTTCCTTTTGAACAACTTCCTCCCGTTTCCCAGGATCTAGCGCATATCTTAGTCCTCTCTTCTCTTTCAGTGTCTCACCCCAGGGAGGCAGCGTGCTCTCTGGGGAAAGCGCCCTCCTTCCACCTTCCACTGCAGAGCAACTCCATGTGAGAAGGGGCTGCTGGCTCTCAGATCTGTTCCACGTCCCATGCATGAATTTAGGCAACTTTATTCTTAAACTTTGGTGATAAACATATTCCATGTGAGCACTGGCTGTGTGTGACCTTGGATTAGACAAAGGTACCCCAGCTCTTAAGGGGCTACAGTCCAGCGTGGCGACAAGCACTTTCTTCTGGGTGAGTACTATGGCTCGTCAGCAAAATGTAATTCTTTTTTTTTTTTTGTAGAACTGGGGATTGAACTCAGGCCCTTGTGCTTGCTAGGCAAGCACTTATTCTACTGGGCTATCTCCCCAGCCCTTAGCAAAACGTAATTCTAAGGGCTGATCCATAGAGAGAAAGCAAAGCCCCAGCCACCAAAGGATCTAGATCAAGGGAGGATTCAAGCGTGGTTTTATCAAAGTGTGGCCTGGACAGCTCTGCACCTGGGTGTTTCCCTCCATGGGGGTGGGGTGTGTGTGTGTGTGTGTGTGTGTGTGTGTGTGTGTGTGTGTTAGTCTTGTCTTTTGGTAGCTGTCTCCTTCTGCCTGGCATGCCTAACCCCACAGATGGAGCTGGCTTCTCATTCAGACTTCAAATGTTAATTGACGCCCAAGCAAGGATTGACTTTTCTATATAGAAACAGGTCTCTCGACGCAGCGCAGACACCCAGTGATCCTCCTGTCTCAGCCTCCTCAGTGCTGGGATTACAGGCGTGAACCACCATGCCCAGTGTTGGGGATGGCTCAGTGTGCCTGGGAGTCCAGGGCTGGCTCAGCATGTGGTACTGGGGACCAAACTCGGGTCCTGGCACTTGCCAGGCAGGTGCTTAGACCGCCGAGCCATCTCCCCAGCCTGGTCAGTTGATGCTGATATGGACACAGAGACCATTCAATAGGCAAGATGATCTTTTCAACCAATGGCCACGGGGCAATAGGAGCACACAGGGAAGAATGACAACCGCCCCCACCCCTCACTCCCACAAAATTAACTCCACGTGGGTCGCAGACATAGACGGATGAGCCACTGTTAGATGACGTGGCCTTGGCTTAGCAATGATTTAGATGTGACACAAAGGGCAGAACCAACCGGCCGGGCAGATAGCCCAGCGGCGTAGCACCTGCCTGGCAGGCGCAAGGTCCTAAGTTTAAGTCTCGATACCAATAAATAAACGAAAACATGAGCTAAATTGAGTTTCATCAAAATTTCATTAAAATTTTGTGATTTGAAGGACATCAACAAGAAAGTGAAAAGATAACACTCAAGCCAGGAAAAAAGCTCTGCTAGGACCACATCTAGAACTCTAAAGAGCTCTTGCTGCTCAATAATAAAAAAGCAGATGTGCTCATCTGGTCATCTCATGAGCAGACAAATGCACAAAAAAGCAAATAATACAGCCACACCCAGGCAGAGGACTTGGAGCTGTGTTTGTCCAAATTTGGCATACGAGGGACCCATGAGTGCTGGGACAGGGGCTCCGCCCCGTTAGCCATGGGGAAGCGCACGTCAGAACTGTACCAAGTGCACTGTACGACCGCGTAGACAGAGAACTGAGCGCCGTGGAAAAGGCGGGCATGGAAAGCCCTTGCTGTCCTCGCTTCAGTCCAGGAAGTTTATATTTTAATTCCTTGGGGAAGTTTCTGGAATCCCATCTAATTAATTCCAATCTACCACACTGGTGCAACCCACAGCGAGAATAAAGACCCTAAGGGGTATTTGTAATTTTGGGGAGCCAGTGGGTCCTGAGTACAACAATGATGACCACTGTGGGGAACAAAGGCCTTGACCTAAGGCTGAATGCATGACTGGTTGGTTTTTTTTTTCTTTGTCTTTTTGAGACAGGGTCTCGCTGTGCAGTTCAGGCTGGCCTTGAGCTCATTTTTATAGCCCAGGCTGGTCTCGAACTCACACTGATCCTCCTGCCTCAGCCTCCCAAGTGCTGGGAACACAGGCATGCACCACCACACCCGGCTTTGGCCATGATTGATTGATTGACTGATTGATTGTTGCAGTACCAGGATCCAACTCAGGACCTTGCGCTTGCCAGGCAAGCGTTTATGCTCCTGAGCTATCTCCCTGGCCCCAAACATAGGCTTGGTTCATTCATGAAGAAGAGAGTGGTTTGGGATGACTGACTGCAAATGATGGGAAGCGGGCGAGTGCTGTGAGCAGGGCTAGGAGTAGGCCCGCAGCCACGCCGCCATACTTGGAGGGAAGGCCATGCAGGAGCGATCCGCCCAGCACCGCTGAGACAGCATCTAACCTTTGGGCTCGGCGCTTCAGCTCGGATGTGTAGTTGTTCCAGCCCAGGAAGCCAGAGGCCCTGTGCTCAGGCTGGGCTCCATCCCAGGGGACAGCGAGGGGCATTGGCTCTACTTCCCGCCTCCTCCCGGCTCGCACAGGGAACAGAGGGCAGGGGTGAGGGGGGTGGGGGGGAAACACGCCTGCTGCTTCAAAGGCTACCCCAGCACCTCGGCTGAGCCGCTGTGAGCTGCTTAAGGCCAACTGCAGGCGTGAGGAAAGGCCGCGCCAGCTCTGTGCCTATCAGTACCTGGACATAGGTCAGGTTCAGTTACAGTGGAGACAGCTGCTCCTCTCCAGGAGCGTCGCCCAGGTGGTCCTCCACAGCAGAGCAATGCAACCCGTGCACACCACTGGTGGGGACAGAAATAGTGCAGCTCCTGCAGAACACAGGCTGGCAGCTCCGCAAAACTTCTCTGGCTGGGGAGATAGCTCAGAAGTCTAAGCACCTGCCTGGCAAGCGCAATGACTTGGGTTCGAGCCCTGGTACCACATACCTATGCCAGCCACTAAAACCGGGTCTTGTGGCACATGCCTATAATCCCAGCACTGGGGAGGCTGAGACAGGAGGATCTCTACCAGTCTGAATTGCACAGCAAGACCCTGTACCAAATAAACAAATAAGATTTTTAAACAATTAAGCATTGCAGCATCCTGTGACCCTGCAGTTCCACACCAAGGCAGATGCTCACAGAAATAGCACACGTCCCCGTCCAGACTTCCCTTTGAACAGTCACGGTGGCGTTACTCAGCACAGCTCCAAATGCTCATCAACTGAAGAAGGGCCGAGTCAAGATGGCATCGCCCTGCGGTGGAATGCTACGGGGCCGTCAGAGGGAAGCGTACTGACCTGTGCCCGCGACGCCTCTTGAGAACACGAAGGCAGGAGGCTCCAAAGGCCACGGCGCGAGGCTCAGGTTGACACGGAATCCACAGACAGAAGAGGCCTGCTGGGTGCAGCCAGCTGGGCACAGCATCACGTATGAACATTGGTTGCTTGAGACTTGGTGAAGATTCCCCGGGGCTAGACCGCGAGCGGCTGCACGGCATTGTGGATGCGCCAACTACACCCTTGGGATGTACATTCAAACTAAGAAAAGAGGACCTGGGAGAGAGCTCAATGGAATAAGTGCTTGCTTGGCAAGAGCAAGGTCCTGAGTTCAATCCCTGGTACTGCCAAAAAAAAGCTAAGAAAAGAGTTGAAGAAAGCTTCCAGGTTTGCAGCCTGAACGCTGAGGGAGTAACAGATGGATGAGGCGAGGGGTGGGCAGGTGTCACCGGAGCTGCCCACGGGACATGGAAGAGGAGATGTCCAGCAGCCCTGCAGCTCTGAGACTCAGCCCCGAGACAGCTGGGCACCGGGCTCGCAGTGGCGCCGATGGACCAGGAAGGAGGGGTGAGGCCTCAAGAAAAAGCTCGGGGCAGGAGGTCAGGGCCGCAGCCCAAGGGACACATGTGTGCAGTGGGCGGAGCTGAAGGAAGGGAAGAAGAAACTGGAGGCAGGGTTTGTCCCCCCAAGTCGAAACTGAGTCCCTGAATGTCCGTGCTGGAAGTGGGACTCACAAGGCACGCGGCCCTGAAGAGCAGCTGCCTTCCCTGGGAGCTGGGCTCCTTCTCAGAACAGCACAGCAACCTGTCACCAGGCCGTGCCCCTCAAGGCCCTTCTGCCCCACGCCTGCGGGCCCTGCCATTTTTGGCCTCACTGGGAAGCAGCTCGAGGCCTTGCAGAGCCCAGCAGGTGCCGGCCATGCTCTTGGGCTCCCAGGCCCTGGCGGCGCAAGTCACACAAACCCCTTCTTTGTGAACTACCCATTCCCACTGGGGATCTTAGCTGTGAGAGGGAAAGGAAGTGGACAAAGACCTGGGGTACCTGTGGAAGTGGGGAGGGATCAGCCCTGGGCAGAGTGAGATTCAGGCCTGGAAGGAAGGGACGCTGGAAGTGCCCACCTAAAGCGTGCGTGCAGGTGTGTGTGTCAGTGCACGCCCAAGTGCCTGCGTGTGCACCTTCGCTCGACGCTTTGGATAGCATCCGGGGCCCTGCAGACACTAGGCACACTCCGCACAACTCAGTTACACCTCTAGCCCCAACGCAAAATGGAGATGGTGTTGAGACAGGATCTCCTCACCAGGCTGCTCAGGCTGGACTTGAACTTGGGATCCTGATGCCTCAGGCTCTGGCATTACAGGCATGTGGCCCTGTACCCAGCTATTTCTATTTTTATTTATTTGAGATAGGGTCTCACTATGCAGTTTGGCCTGGTCTCGTGCTCACTTTTGTAGCCCCTAGGCTATGTGTGTGTGTGTGTGTGTGTGTGGACCAGGGATTGAACTCAGGACCTTGCATTTGCCAGGCAAGCACTTATTCCACTGGGCTATCTCCTGGGCTTTTTAATCATTTATGTATTTATTTATTTGGTACAGGGTCTTGCTATGCAGCTCGTACTGGTAGTAATTCTCCTGCCTCCGCCTCCCCAGGACTGGGATCACACACACACACACACACACACACACACACACACAACCACCCCCTGCTGCTCTGGGGCCCCGCACAATATGCAGGGCCTGGGATCGAGCTCAGGTACTTGCATTTGCCAAGCAGGTGCTTACGCCTCCCAGCTATCTCCCAAGCCCCTTTCTATGTATCTTAATAACGATAGTGTGTGGCATGAGCTGCAGGTTACAGTAGCTAGAGTTTCAGTGTCAACAGTAACAACCCCTGAGCGGTGTGCCATCCCCCAGGCTCTGTGCCAGGTACCTTGAGAGTATCCTCATTAGGGTTCATGTCAGCTCAAGGAGACCCTGTCCCCAAGCCAACACAGCCAAAGCAACTAAGGGCTGAACCCCGTGGAGGGGCCACTGGCACCGAGGCTGCCAGGCCCCAGGGCACCTTGCCTCCAAACCCAGAGGCTCACCTTGGAGCCCACGACGTTGCCCAGGCAGCTGGTGACCCCCTCCAGACACCTGGCCCTGGCAACGCGGCTTTATTCTCATCCAGGCAGGCACCCTGCAGCCTCCTGACGGCCAGCGCCCTGGCTGCTACAAATTAAGAAAGAGAGAGAGAGAGAGAGAGAGAGACAGAGAGAGAGACAGACAGACAGACAGACAGACACAATGCTGCCTTCGCTGTAAGGTGCGGTGGAGGCAAACAGAACCCAGAGCTGGCTTCCCCTCCAGGTGCCGGTTGCCCTGAAGCAGGTGCCACAGAAGAGGTCCCAGGGAGCCAAGGTGGAGGGGGTATGTGGTAGTTGATACCTTGTGTCAACTTAAGGAAGCTTGGCTGGATGGGCTCCGCTGGTTCCGGGCTGTGGGGGCCCCAACCTGCAGGATGGGGGCGGGGCTTGCCCTGGGATGTGACTGGTTCTACCCTAGGGCCAGCCAGGCCACCCCAGAGTGACTCAGCACAAAAAAGTGCATAAAGAGAGTTGAGGAAAACTTTGCACGGCCCTGACGGCCCGCCCTGGCTGCTTCCTGCCTGGCCCAGCCCTGCTCCGCTTCCTTGGAGAAGCCCTCTTCTTGGAGGAGCTCGATCTTCACAGCCACGCGCCACTTGGGCAGAGCCCCGCGCAGCCGGCACAGGACGCCGCAGCTCTTGCTCCTCCTCTGCCCTTCACTGTTCTCTGCCGCCCTGGAGCCAGCGGAGTATGAACTGAAACCTCCACCAACTGAGCTAAATAAACCTTTCTCTCCTTCATTTTGAGTGTCGGGTATTTGTCCCAGCAACGAGTAAAAGGTAACTAAGACTGGGGAACTAAGACCTGGGACCAAAGGGCTCCTTGGAGTCAATCCCTGGACACCAGCCAGGACAGAGGCCCCGCTCGGCGGCTGCGCTGGGGCGGGGTGGTCTAGTGGTTAGTGTTAACAGGCCCCCACTCCACACCTGGCTCCACCACAGGCCTCCTGAGCTTCAGCGTCCTCTTCATGGAAGTGGGGCCCCCACACATAGGCTGCTGAGAATCACGCAGTTTGTACAAAAGCCTCCTGTGGCAGCTGGCATTTTAAATGCCAGCTGCCCAAATCTGTACGCACTCTACAATTGTGTGGATAGAAGCAGCACACCCAGTGGATGTGGTGGCAAATTCCCCAAATCCTACCACTTGGGAGCTGACACAGAAAGATCGCAGGTTCAAGGCTCGCCTAGGCAACACGGACAGATCCACCTCAAGATAAATAAAGGGGGGACTGGCCCGATAGCTCAGTGGGCTAAAGCACCTGCTTAAGCAGGGACAGGGGTTCAATCCCCAGCATGCTGTGCCAGCCCCACCCCTAGCAATTGAGCCTGGGTGTGGGGTTGAGACTGGGCGTGGTGGCACAGGCCTATAATCCCAGTACTTGGGAGGCTGAAAACAGGAGGAGCACTACAAGTGTGATCTATGCAGTGAGACCCTGTAGACCCTGTAGGAAATACATAGGAAAAAATAAATAAATGAACAAACAAACAAACAAATAAATAAATAAATAAATAAATAAATAAAGGGGCTGGAGAGATAGCTCAGTAGCAAGGTCCTAAGACCCATCCCTGGTACAAGGAAGGAGGAGGAGGGAGAGGGGTGGGGAAGGGGGAGGGTAGGGGAGGGGGAGGAGGAGATGACAGAGTAGCGCCCTGAGCCAGGTTTTACACGTTAGCAAACAGAAAACTATCATGACATTTAAGTACCTAAAACTAAGAATAGGAAGAAATCTGTGCACATACAGCAGAGCTAAGAAGCTGAGCAGGTTAGCAGGGGCCTCTGGTGTGGGTCATGGCACAGAGCTCAGCCACCATCCTGGCTGGAGGGACAGAGGAGAAAGGGATGCCACAGCTCCTGTGGCATGGGGTGTCCCCCGCCCAGGGAGAGCTGGGGCACAGAGGAGCTGCAGCTCCTGGAGGCGCTCTGGAGGGAGGAAGCCCCGGCCTTGTCACCACTGTGCTGCCCACTGACCAGGGAGCCTGTGTGGCTTGAGGGCTGTCACCCAGGTTGGCACCCCACCCCCACCCCCCATGTTGCCCTGACAACCTGTCCTGCTCACAGGGACTCTGATCACGGCTCTACCCAGAGCCAGGGAAGAAAACTGCTCTACTGGAGTGTCCATGCGCGGTGGCGCCTGGGAGCACTGGGGTGGCCCAGTGGGGCACGCCGGGTCTCCTTATACCGGAGTGCTCTCTCTGGTGCTGACCTCCCAGGAATCCTGGCTGTGCGGTTGCCAGTTCCCAGAATTCCGCTGCACTGGGCTCAGTCCGGAGACATCCTTTCCAGCAGAAGGCAGAACGGGCGCCTGTGCGGTGGCGAGGTCCTGTCACAGCAGGGGGCTGGTGAGAACTCCTTCTTGACCCGAGGCCGCAGCCATTCTGAACCAGCTTCCGCTTCCTTCTGCTGAGGTCGTTTCCGGAGCGCAGACCGCCTTGTGCCCACCAGTGAACCGCGACCTGAGCTTCGTGCACGGTTTCCATCCTCTTTCCTCTTAACAGGCTGGGAACGCCGCACAGGGGAAGCTTGTCTGTACCTCCCCACAGAGAGGGCCACATCAACAGGGCAGAGCCGGGTGTGGTGACACACGCCTGTAGTCTCCGCACACAGGGACCTGAGGCAGGAGGATCACCAATGGTTCAAGGGCAGGCTAAACTACTTAGCGAACCCTGTCTAAACAAAAAGCAAAACAAACAAACAAAAAAATGTACAGGGCAATATGCAAATAAAAAGCCACAATGATCCATTATTGTATCCGTTAGGGTGAGCGTCCCCTGGTTTTAACAGCAGTAGGTAAAGAGTTACTAAATTAGGGCCAGGGAGATAGCTCAGTGGCACCAGTGCCTGCCTGGCAAGTGCAAGGTCCAGAGTTCGATCCCCAATACTGCAAAAAAAAAAAAAAAAAAAAAAAAAAAAATTGCTACACTGAGGGCCAGAAAGATAGCCAGCAGACTAAGCGCCTGCTTAGACAAGTGCAGGGACCAGGTTCGGATCTCTGGCACCACATGCTGCACCAGCCCCACACCCAGGGCAGGCTGAGCCGGCCATCACATGGATGAGTGAATGAATAAATAAATAAATAATTAAAAAAAAAGATTGCGCCAGCCTGGGCTACAAAAGTGAGCTCAAGGCCAGCCCGAACCACATAGCGAGACTCATGTCTCAAAAAGATAAAAAAAAAAGACCGCGCCTGCACGTTCCCCGACTGGTGTCCTGCCTTTGTGTCCCAGCCTCCACCACGCAGCCTGCACCAGGAGACCGGAGCGCACTGCGCACACTCTCACCCCAAGGCCCTGGGATGACATAAGCCCCATCCCTAAGGTGCGGCCGCTTCCCAGGCCGAGAGACTAAACTATCAATAAGGGCTGCAGGACGTAGTTCCTGCAGTGGAGGAACGGAGCCACAGCGCCTTGGGCAAGAGCTGGAGGGGTGGCCTCAGAGAGACCAGGAACTGAGCTCATGTCACTGCGGTCACTGCAGAGCGAAGGCCCAGCTTGTCTCCTGGCCACTGTCGGGGCATCCCGGGCAAGGCTCCCACGGGCCCTGCTCAGACGCCCTGCCTGCAGGCCAGTCGCTGCCTCTGAGGACTGGGGGGCGGCGCGCTGACCTGGGTCACATGCGGGTGAGCATGCCCTGGGTTCGTGTACTGAAGGACCCTGGAAAGGCCTCGCGCGGGGAGCACTCCCCGAAGGCCGGTGCAGGGCTCCTGCGGGTGATGGGCCGCATCCCTCAGGCCAGCGTCTTCACCTCTGGGCCTGAGAGCCTTTTTTAAAACCCCCAGGAAACAAACAGCCCTGCCTGGTTGCCCAGCCAGGTGTGCAGGCAGCTGGACCCTTCAGGGTGGACTCGCCACCTGGGTTGCCCACAGCTCTGGGACAGCTCTGGGACGCGAGGCTCTGTTCCTCTGCGTGCCCTGGCCCCCCCCCCCCCTTCCTCCCTGACCAGCCTGCGCTGAGCAGTGCTCCCGGCTCTTGCCGAGGCCACCACTTTAGCTGGAATCCTCACCTAGACCTCCTCTTCACACCACGTGATACCACAACGTACTATACCCAGTGAATGAACGGACGAAGGAACGCAGCCAGCAAGACTAAAGTGAAGCAGGAGGAGGGGGCGCAGCACCCAGGCCCAGGCTCCGCAGCGGGGCAGCAAGGCTGGGACAGGAAGTTCGCAGGCTCTGGTTGCAGGCAGTGGGGAGACCAACAGAGGGCGCTGTGGCGTGCTGCAGACACCAGAGCCTGAGCTCGGCTCCCCTTGAGCTCCCATCGCAGGGCCAGTCCTGTCCCCTATCTCATTCTGTTGCCCTCCTACCCAGTGTGGGGCTCTCCCGCTTTGCCCGCAGGGGTTGGGCCTCACAAAGTTCTTGTTGGGCTGGGCCACTTGACCAACCTAGATACAAGCTAGGACAAAAGACAAAAGGATTGGTGCCCACAGGAACCTCATGGGGAACACAGCCAGAGTCCACCGGGAGGCATTCAAGCAAGAAGCCAGGCCCTGGCACCAGGCCCCGCAGGAGCAGCCACCGACTAGCAGACCCTGACCACCACATGCTCACCCTCAGGGGAGCAGGGTCTGAGCTTGGACTTTGCAGCCTGGACTGGGGCGGAGCAGGGCAGGGCTCTGGGATTGTGCGGGATATGGAGGTGCTATTGAAAAGCGTCATTGAGTTCTGAGAATCTGCATCTTTCAGTGCTGTCTGGCGTTCTCCTAGAATCCCATCACTCCTTGCAAGCTCAGGGGGAGTGTGTGGCGATCGATTAGCAGTGTCTGCCATGGCACAGGAGGGAGAGGGGCGCGCGTGTCCTGTGTTGACCCCCCTGAGTTGCAGAGCTGGGAATGATCACAGCAACTTCGTTTGTTCGGAATTTCAAACAAACCGGGCGCCATGACGAATGCTTTTCCTGCTCCATCTCATTTAATCCTCAAAACTCCCTTGGGAAGTCAGTGCTGTTGTTGCCCCCTTTTGTTCAAGCTCAGCTCCACGTGGGCCACAGCTGTTTAACTCTGCTCACTTAATGCTCTGTCCTCAGCTCCTGAAAGACTGCCTGGCCCATGGCAGCCACTTAGTATTTGCGTCTGAGTAGATGAACTCCCATTTCATAGATGAGAAAATCAAGGCTCACCATAGTAAGCAGCTGGCTCAAAGTCTTGCAGCCAGCAAACCCTGTAGAAGCCTCCACGATGGTGGAAATGCTCTCTCGCCAGTGCTGCCCAATACAACAGCCGCAGCTGCAGCCCTGACCTCAGCCCCACACCAGGCCGGCAGCCTTGAAACCCCTTCTCAGAGTCGCATGATTCCACAGCTAACAGACAGGGCAGCACTAGTGTCCCACAGGTGGAGCTGGCTGGGGGCAGGTGGCTTGCTGGGGACCACGGCAATCACTACTGACTGCCTAGAGTGGTTCTCACCTGAGACCCGAGGCCAGGGTGGCGCTGGCATGCGTGGTGTGCAGGGGCGCCCTCCTCCTGCTTCTCCAGGCCTGTGTGGGCCAGCATCGCCCCTGACTACTTCTCAAAGCACAACCTTAAGACAATACTGGAAGTGATGACTACTGTTTGTAAAGCCCAGTTGGCTTCCAGAAAGCGGTTACTTCTGGAAGACAGGATCAAAAGCTCTTGCCCAAGGAGCAACCATTCACTGGGGGAGTCCCTGGCATCATCCCCAAAAGCAGGCACTGCTTCAGTGGTGGGCTGGGGGCTGGGGAGATAGCTCAGTGATCTAAGCACTTGCCTGGCAAGTGCTAGGACCCAGGTTCAATCCCAGGTACCACATGCTGTCAGGCCCTGCCCCAGTCCCACTGAACCCACCACCCAAACCGGGCGTGATGGCACATGCCTGTAATCCCAGCATTGGGGAGGCTGATACAGGAGGATTGTTACAAGTCTAAATTGCATAATAAAACCTTGTATCAAATAAATTATTTTTAAATAAATAAAGTGGTGGTCACACTGGGTGTGGTGGTGTAGCCAGGAGTACTGAGGCACTCCTGTAATCTCAGCACTCAGGAGGCTGAGACAGGAGGATCATTGTGAGTTTGAGATCAGCCTGGGATACAAAGTGAGCTCAAGGCCAGCCTAAGCTGCTGAGCGAGACCCTGTCTCAAAAAGAAAAGAACAACAACACAAAAAATCAAAGCGGTGGCTGCGTATGAACTCATTTAATTCTCAGAACAGGAACTTCCTCACTCAGAGGTGGGGAAGCCGAGGCACAACCGAGCTACACACACAGAGTACAGTTCATAGGACAGGGAAATAACCAGCCCAGAGCTCAAGCGCAGGCCGAGCTAGGAGATGAACATTAGAGAGAAGGGCGGAGGAGGTGCAAGGTGCTTGCAATTAAATCATGTAATTTGCTGTACTGCGGATTGAACCCAAGGCCTTCACACTGAGCTACATCTTCAGTCCTTTTTTTTTTTTTTAATTTTAGGGAAGGGTCTATAGGGTGTTCACGGTTTCACTACTACTCCTTCAGCCCTTTTTACTTTCTCTTTTTAAATTTGGGGACAGGGTCTCACTGAGTTGCAAAGTAACTGCCTGGTAGCTGGGGTCACACCGGGCTGCCCTCCAGAATCAGCCTCGCAGAGCGCTGGATGGAGGCAGGTGTGTCTTCGTGGCACTCCACTGCTCCTCCAGATTTCTTCTTTAACCTCAGCTGAGGAACCACCCCAGACGGGCCTGGGCACCCCACTGGTGTTCCTGTGGAAGCCCCTGGGGCTTCCTGACCTTGTGTCTGACAGCTACAAACTCCGCAGTGCGCGGGTCGGGAGTCCGAGGCGTGGACACGAGGGGCGCCAGTCCTCAGGCTGCGCTCTGGTGCCAGGCTGTGACTTTTTTGGGTGACTCAGCTGCAGGAAGCAGGCCGAGCCAAAGCTCAACCTTCGGTAGGCAGAAGAGGATGCTTGGAGAGCCGAGGCCCTGTCGCCTTCCCCGTGAGCTTCAGGGGCAACAAGCAAGCTGCCAGCAGCAGCCAGCCCAGCAGAGGGTGGTGCGTGAGGCAGGGAGAGGTGTGAGGAGGCAGGGAGCCCCTGATCCCCACAGCCCCGGGGCTCCAGGCACGGCAGGGCCAGCTCCACAGCCCGTGGTGAGCAGTGCAGCATGTGGGCCACTGGCATGCTGCAGCCTGTGCTCCTGTCCCATTCCATGCTCTTGCCTGCCAGGTGATGCCAACAAGTCACCCAGTCCCGCAGAACTTCAGCTGCCCCCTCGGCAAAACGGGGCAACAAGAAAGCCTCGCACATACTAGGCATGCACACTAACGCTGATCTACACCTGCAACCCGGTCTCTTGGTTTTTCCCTCCATTGGGGACCGAACCCAAGGCCTTGCCCTGAGCCACATCCCCAGCCCTCGCTAAGTCACTGGGCTCAAACTTGTGATGCTCCTGCTTCAGCTTCCCATGGTGTGGGGATGACAGGTGCGTGCCATCACACACAGGTGTAGCATGCAGCCTGCTTGAGGAGCCTCTTGGGTGACAGTCCCAACTAGCTCACCTCAGGCGGGCTTCACAGGTCTGCAGCCTGTAGGGTTACACAGGACCCAGTGCTCAGAAAGGCCCAAGTTGAGGGTTTAACATTAACAGACGGGGGCGGAGGAGATAGCTCAGTGTAATAAGCTCTTGCCCGGCCAAGCACAGGGTCCTTAGTTCAATCCCCAGTACCAGACATTAAGAGATGGTTGCCTTGGAATTGGGCAAGATTTCATCTTGGCACTTGTATATGAAAAGCACGAGGCAGGAGAGCAGGAGTGGGGGGCTTGGAGTCTCAGCTCACAACAGGTGCCACTCCCGGGACCCCAGCCACTCAGCTTCCTCATCATCCCTGCCTGAAGACGCTTGATGTCAGTGGGCCTGGGGCTGGGCATGCTACTACCAAACCACACAGATGGCAGCAGGTACCTGGGACCGTCAAGTTGTGTCCCGGGCGCATCAGGGCCCGACATAGCACAGCCTGAATCTCGAGCGGAAAGCGCGTGGCAGGTGGTGGTGGACTCTGCAGAGACAGGAAAGGCTTTTTCCTGCTTCTTGCACAAGTGGGGGTGGGGCACAGCTCTAATCTGCACTGGGCCCTGAGAGTTCCTCAGCTGGCCCTGCCTGCATCTCAGAAGAAGGGACAGCGTGGAACTGCCGCTGGGGGTGCCTGCTTCCGCCCTCCTTTGGGGAGGGCTGCGGTGTACGGCCTGATAAAGATGTGCGCCCTCTGACCTGGAAGTTCGGCTCGGTCCTCAGAGAGCTGCGCAGGAAGTGCTGCAAGGACAGTGGCCTCACTGTTACTGGCGGCAGTGACACCAGCTGGATGCCCAGTGAGAGGGAAGCTGCGTGTCTTCTCACTCATGAAGAACCTGCCCCTGAAGGCAGGCATCGGCGCTGAGCTGCAGCATCTTAACGTATCTGTAGCTAATAGACAGGATGGCATATGCCTGTAATTCCAGTACTCTGGGAGGCTAAGACAGGGAGAATCACTGGGAGTTTGAGGCCAGTCTGGGCTGCATAGTGAGTTCAAGGCCACGCTGAAATACATAGTCTCAAAATATCCACCCCTGGGGTCGGGGAGATAGCTCCGTGGCACAAGTGCCTGCCTGGCAAGTGCAAGGTTGTGAGTTTGAACCCTGGTCCTTCACCCTCCAAATTTTTTTAAAAAATTAATGTGGGGAGTCGGGCGTGGTAGTGTATGCCTGTAATCCTAGCACTCTAGAGGCTGAGACAAGAGGATCATTGTGAGTTCAAGACCAGCCTGGGCTACAAAAGTGAGCTCAAGGCCAGCCTGAACTGCATAGTGAGAACCTGTCTCAAAAAGATGAAAAAGAAATTAGTGTGAGGGACTGGAAGATGGCCAGGGAAAAGCCCATGATGCAATCCTCAGTGTGTGTGTGTGTGTGTGTGTGTGTGTGTGTTCACGTATACAGTCTTTAACTGTAAAAAAGAGTGTGTGTCACTTTTAGCCCTGAGAATATGACCTAATACACAACTACTCACAATGCCATAATTACTGATCTTTTGTCTCTTGCCCTAAAGGCCATGGAAGTTCCTTCCTCAATCCCCCACACCCGGCAGGTGTTCTCCAAGTCAGCTGAATGAGTGGTGAAGGGCATAAACCCCTGCAGCGCCCAAGATGCCACGTCAGGCTCCAGAAGTGGAGCAGTGTCTAGGTCAGCTTCCCTTGGGGCAGGCAGGTCAAGCAAGGGCCCTCTGTGGCCAAGAGAGGCACTGATAAAGGAGATGCCTAAGTAGGGCTTCAAAAGGTGATTGGTTTAGCCTATAGGAAAGAAGACGGGAGGTCTGGAGAGAGAGCTCCATGGCAATCCCAGCACTTGGGAGACTGAGGCAGGAGGGTTGCCGTCAGTTTGAGATC
>PVKN010018395.1:0-16855 GCA_004027915.1 Capromys pilorides
AGGCAGCTACAGGGGACCACAGTTCTATTCCAGGCACCGGATGTCCCCTATCCTCAGGATGAGCTGAGCCAGCCCAAAAATCTTTAAAAAAGTAAGGTACTGACTGGGCCTGGTGGCACATGCCTATAATCTCAACACTCTGGGAGGCTGAGAAAGGCTCAAGCCCAACTTGAGCAATTTAGCAAATTAGCAAGACCCTGTCTTAAAATTAATAATGATAGTAATACTGATAATAATGATTGGGTGAGGTGAGGTTGTAGCTCAGTACAAAGGCCTCAGGTTCAATCACTGATAGTGAAACAGACAGTGAAAGTAAGGTTAAGGCTGGGGAGATAGCTCCATGGCATAAGTGCCTGCCTGGCAAGTGCAAGGTCATAAGTTCAAACCCTGGTCCCACACAAAAAAAGTAAGGTGCTGACTGAGAATCCAGCAGTTAGCTCTTTTGATTCCTCTATAGTACCTTGCACAATTATAGGTCTGCCATGAGGACTCAGTCATTCCCTGTTGGTCACTCTCAGGCTGGCCTTAGACTCACAGCAATCTTCCTGCCTCAGCATGTACTGCCAGGCACAGCCTAAAGTACCATTTTTCTGATTTTAATTATTTGTAACTATTTTTGACTTCGATCATCTTTCTTAACCCAATTATGAACAAACATAGGAAAAGTGCTTATCTTTATTAACAGTCAAGAACAAGCAGATCAAAAGCACAACGAGACACCATTAACACCTGCTAAAATTAGTAAGAGGAACAACAGAAAGTGTTGGCGAAGAAAGGGGGCAGTGGCTACTTAGACCTCTTTGAGAACAGTAAAGCTTCACACTGTAAAGCTTACGCATGCATAACTCTATATGTGATCTGACAGTCCAGTCCCTGTGGATATTCAACAGAAATGAATGCATATGTGCAGAGGAGGACAGGAATATTCCTAGTAGCACCACTCCAAATAGCCCCCAAAGTGCAAATGATGGATTTGTCCTATATAAGTAATTATAACTGGTGTCACTTTCATGTAAGGAGTATTCATGTAGTGATGACAGTGTATAAGTACAGCTACAAAAACACCAAGTAGCGACAACAACAACAAAAAAACCTAATGCTAAAATATACATACATAAACTGGGTGTGGTGGTGCACGCCTGTAATTCCAGCACTTGGGAGGCTGAGGCAGGAGGATCAGTGCAAGTTCGAGACCAGCCTGGGTTACAAAAGCGAGCTCAAGGTCAGTCTGAACTGCATAGTGAGACCCTGGCTCAAAAAGACAAATAAATAAACATACATAATACATATAGCTCCATTTCTATAAAGTTTGAACATCTAAAATTAAACTGAAATGTTAGAACTCAAGATAGGGGTTACCTTGGGGAGGGAAGGGAAGGGAAGGGAAGGAGAGATTGGGTAGGAACGAGAAAGGGTGTTTCTGGCTGGTAATGATCTATTGTTGACCAGCATGAAAGTCATATGCATTATTTGTTTTATGCTAACTCACTGAAATGTATACTTAATATATTATCAGAGTACTTTTTATGTGTAGATGGCAACTTTGCAATACATTTTTAAGTATAATAAACTGATCATACAATAAACAAGTCTTTAGGGCACTTTTTTAATGTGTTTAGTACAGGGTTTGCATGGTTTCACTACACAGATTGGACTCGTAGTGGTCCTCCTGTTTTCAACCTCCCGAGTGCTGGGATTACAGGTACATGCCACCATGCCCAGTGTTAATCAACGTCTCGGTGACCCCCGAGGTAGGGGGCTGGCACATGTGGGAGATCGAAAACTGGCCATTGTGCTCTGCCTAAGCAGGCTCTTTAGTCCACTGAGCTATCTGGCTGGCCCTCAGGGCACTTTCTAAGAGTTCATAGCCAGCAAACTAGTACTGCCTGCCTTGTCTGATTCTTCAGTAGACAAGAGAGTGTCCATCCAAGTTACCTAACTCCCCAGGACCTTGGGGTGCTGTGTAAACAGCAGGCCCTGCCCAGTTCCTGGTGGTGCAGCCCAATCTGGCAGCCAACCGAGATTAGCAGAAATCCTAGCTGGAGTGCTTCTGCAAGGAGCCCTCACAAGGTGGGAAACCCACCCTGTGGGCACCTGTGGCCCCCAGGAGCCTGCCCTGCTGCGTGGGACAGAGACAGGCAGGCATTCAGAACCAAACAAAGTCCCTACCAGCCCCCACTGTTGGAGATGTTTGTTTCCAAAGGCCTGATGGAACAACTAACTGTAAGCTGGGGAGAGGAAATTACACAATGGATGTTGAAATGTGGGCTTGTTGAAAAGTTGTCACTGGAGTAATGAATGCCCTATTTCCTGTTTTTTTGCCGAAAGTTAAATGCTGGGCATAATTAGCTAGTAAAAAAGCAAGCTTGGCAGCAGAACAAAAATAGCACATTTTGGGAGCCCAGGCCAATTAAAATTGTTTATGCAGCCATTTAGCATTATTTCTCTCCCAACTATTATGACCAGGAAATATGCAGCGTGAGACTGTAAGGCAAGTTCCTGAGAAGAAAAATGGCCCACGCACTGATCCTTTAAACAGCCTGCCGTTCTCAGGGGATTTTATGGTAGGAATGAGCGCTTCCATCCCCGAAAGTCCCTGGGCCTCCTCGGGATCTTGAGAATGACATCACTCACTCTCTGTGGCAGGCAGCTGTTGACTAGGAGCTGCAACCTGCTAATGGTAAGATTAGCCGAGCTCCACTAGGTGTTAGAGAGGCCACCGAGTGCGGATTTCGCTGCCTGATGCGGTCGCCTAAATCATCCAGCCGATGTCATCATCAGACCGAGTGTGCAAAACGTTTTCGTTAATAACTGGACAGTCTGCATGGTGCTAGGGTTAGTTGTTAGAACTCAGCACCATCATCCTTGGCCAAGTCTGTAGCCATTCCAGTTCTCCCACGTTATTCATTCCACCATTTTCTGTGTCCCTAACAATCTCTTATCTGTCCCAGCACTCTGATCACATCTTTCTCTCTTTCTTTTCTTTCTTTCTTTCTTTCTTTCTTTCTTTCTTTCTTTCTTTCTTTTCTTCCTTTTCTTTCTTTTTTGTCTTTTTGAGGCAGGGTCTCACTATGCAGTTCAGGCTGGCCTTGAGCTCACTTTTGTAGCCCAGCCCAGACTGGTCTCAAACTCACACCGACCCTCCGGTCTCAGCCTCCTAAGCACTGGGATTACAGGCGTGCGCCACCACGCCTGGCTTGATCACATTTTTCTTTCCCTCTCCAGCCTGCTTTCAGATCCTGCACCTGCAAGAGGGTCCAATGACCTGATAACAGCTTTGCGTGTGAGTGACAAAAGCTCCTCGCTGAGGGGAGAGGGTTGGATGATGGCATCTCTGACATCTAGCCAAGTCAAGGGCAGTTTGGAGGTAGCGAGCTTCTCTGCATCCCTAAAATTTTACCCCCCAAGAAATGGCCCATTTTACTTAACTCACCAGGTTAACCAGCTTTGGCCAAACTCCTTTCCTGGCTGGTAGGAAAGAGCTTTCTGGAGGTCTTCCCACTGTAGTCACAGCTCCAGAAGCGCCTGCACTTTTTTTTTCTTCAAGTTTTGTTGTTGTTGCTGTTGTTTGTTTTTGTGTGTGTGCAGGGTCTCACTATGCAGCTCAGACTTATAGTGATCTTCCTGATTTCTGCCTCCCTAGTGCTAGGATTACAGGAGTGCGCCACCACATGCCTGGACTCCATCGTGTGCCCAGGGGCAGGGTTGGTGTGCATTCAGTGCTAGGGATCAAATCCTGGCCCCTGAGCTTAACTAAGCAAGTGCTTAGTCTAGCTCCTGCATTTTAATCTGAGCATGACCACCACCTCACCAGGACTGGGGGGTGGGGGAGCAGCTCACAGGTAACTGCCCAGCCCTGAGGCACTGGGTGTGTGCAACTCACCTGGGCCTCTTAAAGGCCTCTGTCATCTCTAGATTGGACAGACTTCTTCAACCAACCCCTCCCTTGTTGTTCATCCTCTGTTCATTGTTCACAGTCATTCATTTATTCCTCTAGAGATTATACTTACAAATAAATGGGTATGTGTATGAATCAGAGCTAACAGCAATTTAGTGTGACATGGAGAGGTTTCCTTGGCTTGACCATGACCTCCTGTCTTACCTGTCCTCTTGCCCACACATTTTCCTGGAACTCTCAGAAGCACACAGTGTACTTCTCTACTTCTGTGCCTTGTCCAAGCTCTGTTCCCTTTCTGTCCATGTATCCAGATCTCTTTCATCACACAAGGCCAAAATGACCCCAGTTTCAACACACAAAGACATCTCTAGCCACCGCGATCAACTCATCTGCACTGTAGAAGCAGTTTCCCCTCAGTCTGCATGTGACATCAAGTCAAGAGCTACTCTTCCACCTCTTGGGTTCATATTTAACATGGTTTTTGTGGGAACAAAAGGCAACACAGGGCTGGCCTCCCTCCCCGAATTCTGTGGGCACATGAGTCAGAAGGGGACCTGGGTCAGTAGTTTCAGATCAGAATTAAGTGAAGTTCCTGGCAATAACCCTGCCCATTGGTCCTCCAAAGGAATTTCCTGTTAACAACCCCTTATTTCCTGTCCACCAGGCTCCGCCTCTGCAGGATGAATCTCCCTGCAAGCTTCCCCATGTGCTCTCTCTCCTCCACTTCAACAAGCACTGCAAGGCTTCAGACAAGGAAACTTCTGAAGTCAGCTCTGCAGCCCCCAAAGCAGCACCAAGAGACATCATTCTGGTCCCAAAGGTAGAAAGGCATAGGGCAGCCAATCAGTAACGTTAAAAGTCAGCAGCCTTCTGCCACTTATTCATTCATTTGCTCATTTAGAAAACATATTCAGAGCCCATCTGCATACTTTACTCTCTGCCAGGCCCCAGGGAGCCACAGTGAATGGATGCTAACTACAGCCTCCCTCTCCAAGGAGTCAGAGGCCCAAGACATGATCCAGGAGGGGAAAGAAGCAATCGCCATACAGAATCTCTATGGCAATGCTGGGAGAAGGTTGAGTCATCCCCTAAGGGTGAAGTTTTGTCTCATTTCCCAATTCCTGTCCAGAAGTAGGGTCCAAACTCCTCTTCTATAGCATTTCCAGAGGGTGCAGATTCTTCCTGCCTGGGCCACTGAAATCTTCCAAAGTCCCAGGTTATCTCTCTTATCTGTTAAAATTCACAGCAATCTTCTAAAAATCAAAAGTGCTGATCATAACATTTAGGAGAATTCTTCTTTATGGGTTGTGAGACTATATTTAGGTCATGCCAGCCTTTGACCAAGTGCTCTAACTTCCTGGTGTTTAGAATGATGATACCAAAGCCAAAGGGATTCTAGCACCAATACTATGAGCCGTTGCTTACCACGCACGTATGTGCCCGGTGCCATGTGTTTCCCATGACCTCCATCTTTTCCTCCTCACAGAAGTCCAGTAGAGAAGTCTGAAGGCCAGCGGGGTTGATCCGCCATTTGCTGAGGCATCTGTGTCTCCTCTGACCTTAACCCCTGGTGTTTATCTCTCAGCGTATCTCCCACCCCACCAGCATTCTCTCCTTCTCCAACATCACCTTCCCTCTCCTATGTTAGTTACAGATCATCTAACTGCTACATACCCCTCCTGTCAAAGGGGAAGCAGGTAACCCATACTCGAGCCAACTGATGATGTCTTCCCACTTGCATCTGAATCCTAAGCTCAGCTCCCAACAGGCTTTGCGTTAGGCCTTCCCTCACTTCAGTCCACCACAGTTGACTGCTGCTGCCACCAATAAACATAACCCTAACTCTCGTTAATTACAACCTGGCGCTGACTGAGACAAATCATACCATTCTCTCGTGCCCAAGAGAGAAAGCTGATGTCGTCTGGAACACACAAACTCTTCTCAGCACTTTGTGGAAGGAGACCGCAAAGCCGGGGCCCATGGAGCGTGCAACTTGAGAGAGAGGAACCGCCTGACAAATAGCAAGCTTGCCAAATGAACGCTCTAAGGGAAACCAGGGATGCTTGAACACTATTGATTTTGAGTTCGCTAATGGCTGGGGCTGGGAGGCTGAGTGTGACAGCTCTGCTCGCTCGGCACAGTAATACACCACCATGTCAGGCCTATTTTCCAGTGTCAGCAGGGAAATGGGAGACAATTAAGGAAGCACCTTATCAGGAACTGAGCGCGGTGTCACAGGGGAGCTGGTGGCAATTAGCATGATGGAAGCATGAAGCAGCCCGGCCCCCGGCCAGGTGCAGAAGAATTAGCGGGAGGCCTTCTCACTGACAGCCGAGCACAGCCTATAATCAGGCGAGGGCAGGGGGCCACAGCGATGGCGTTTTCTCTGACTGGGAAGACCCTCCCCTATCCCAGTTGTAACCTGCTCCGTTCCCCCCATCCCTGCAGGCCTCTGCCTACCCACGTTGCCTTTGCCCAGCTGCAAAAAAGAAAATTGTAAATTCTCATGGGAAAAGAGCACTCATGTTTAAGATGCCAAGCGGGCCACACGGTTAAGGACCCAGGGTGTAGAGACCTGAGTGCCTGGGACAAGTGGCTGATTAAATCCCTTCTGTGACTTTTGACCTGGAGGAAGTTCCTTGTGAATGTGTAAAGGGCCTTCTGGAAGGAGCTCTCACACAGGCCTCATCGGTTCTCTCCCCTCCCATTCACACACACATGATGTCAAGGAGGCAGATATGGCTGCCAAGCGGAGATCCATTTCCTGTCCATGTAGGTGTTCACTGTGTAGCCTCAAAAAAATATCCCTGGGCCTCTCTAAGCTTTGTTTTTTTTCTGAAGTATAAAGTGAGGCAACCACTGTAAGTTCTCTGAGGTAGTGTAGGTCAGCCAAGAAGCGGGTGCCAAGAGAGACCACATGTGTGTGACACATACATGGGGCATGAGGACATGGCCTGAAAAGAACAGGGAGTGTGCTGAGAGGAGCTGAGAAGCTCCAGACCACAGCACAGGTCTGGATGGTTCTGAAAAGCCTCTAGGGAATGCTTGGGCCACTGCCACTACCAAAGGAGCCTGATGTATCCCAGAAGAGCTTTCCTCAGTGTCCCAGACTGTGTTCTGTGATATGAGAGAGGCTGGGGCCTCTGAGGAAACATGGCAAAGGATTCGAGGGCCGCCCATTTTGCAGTTAGGTCCTTTTGGTCACAGTGATCTCAATACCTCTGATATTTGATGTGCCCGCCTGAGAGGGTCTGGCTGTATGCAGCCCGGCGGGCTGACCTCCCGACTGGCCCCTGCGTGGCAGCTGCCTGGGACATTCCCTGATGGCAGAATTGGCAGGATGTTTATGTTCATCTGACACTTTGGGATCAAATGCTTCCTGACTCTCCTATTTTTGGACTGGCTTTGGTCTTCAGAGAAGGGAAGTCAGGGGCTTTAGTTTTCCTGTTGTCATCTTTGTTTGAAGTGAAGCCAAACAACAGAGGCCCTGCACTGGCCACATCTGCTCTGCCCTTCCTGGAGCCCCACCTCCCCCACGCCCAAGCCCGGCAGGCACTTGATGCCTGCACCTCCAGGTGTATGTCAGACATAGGACACCTCAGAACTGGATGAGTCTGGATTCAGAAAAAGTGAGGCTCGACTTTTCATCCCACCATTTCCTACTTACAGAACCCAAGACAAATGGCCTTAACTTTGTCAACTATACAATAGAGCAGAGCTGGGCATGGTGGCACATGCCTGTAATCCCAGCACTTGGCAGGAGGGTTTTTGTGAGTTTGAGACCAGCCTGGGCTGCAAAGTGAGCTCAAGTCCAGCCTGAATTGCGTAGTGCAAAAAGACTTAAAAAAAAATAAAAAGAACAGTAATGCCCACGTCATAGAATCAGTAAGATAAAGAAGGCATGCAGCTTTAGCACCACTTGGCACATGCTACTGACCTAGTAAATGATCCTGTTCAGTAGTGGTGCTTCCTTTTAATGTCATCATTGTCTTCAATATTACCTGAGACAAGGGCTGGCGGTATAGCTCAGCGGATTAAGCCCTTGCTTAGGGAAGCACAGGGACCCAGGTTTGGTTCCTGGCCCCGCCTGCTGCACCAGCCCTGCTCTTGAGCGCGCTGAGCCGGCGATGGAGTTCAGGTGCGGTGGCGCTTGCCTGTAGCCCCAGCACTTGGGAGGCAGGAAACAGGAGGATCACTGTGAGTCCGAGCTGTGTAGTGAGACCCTGTACAAAAAAAAAAGACAAAAAATATTACCCGAGACACCAAGGTTGTAGAAATATTGACTGACTTCAACAAACATGCAGAAAGGGATAGGAACGTGATTGGCTGCTAGAATTTGGGGTTTGGCTTGAGGGACTTCTCACCCTCAGACCATCTTATTCATGTCTTGATGTCTACAGGCTCAAGCCCCTGAGCGCATCTTAGATCCAGCAGATGTGTTTTCTCTTGGGTGGGAATGGAAGAGCAGCGCACTCCAGATGTGGAAGCAGCTGGAGGGAAGAGTGTGGGTAGGACGACGCCGAGCAGGAGGCTGAGGTGAGAAAAGACCCTGCAGACCCTTAGGAGGAGTTGGGTTTAATCCTCTCAGCACAGCATGGGTGCCTGTGATGAGTTTCAACGAGGAGTGTGATGGAATAAGACTTGCTCCTCAGCTTCGTGATTTCCTCCAACAGTTGCTTGCCCTGGTTGCTTGCTCTGCAGAGGAAAGTGCAGAGAGAAAGGCGAGGCTCTGCCCCAGCCCTCAGAGCCTACTCACACTTTCCCTGACCTGCGGGCCTTGAACAAAGGCCTGGCCGGCTGGAGAGAAGCCTTGTTGATTACTCACAGTTCCCTTCCCGAGGGGACCAACGCTGATGTGTTTTCTCTTGATAACACTGTCTCCTTTCGAGCAATAGGACTTCCTGTCTGATCTGGGAGCAATTATTGCACCTCCAATGAGAAAATATTTTAAACAAATCCAGTTTTAGCCTCTGATAGTGGAGGCGTTTGCTCACTCATCAACTGCTAGCCCTGGGTGTAAGGAGAGTGAGCCCAGGACCGACCAGGGGATCCAAAACTGGGCTCTCAGGTCTGTTTGGTGAAAGAGTCCAGTGCGGCCAAAGGTGACCTTTCCCCAGCGTCTCTGGGACTCCACCCCAAGTCACTGGGGGGCCTGGCACCCCTGGCTGTCCTGGTCTATGCCCTCAGGATCTCCCACCAAGGGCCTGAGAACAACAGCCTACATAAAGGGTCATCTACAGGAATTGTGCGGGAAGACACGTTGCTACCAGGCAGCAGAGTAAAAGCAGCCTTTCTTTCCACCTTGGTAGATGTGACAATAGCAAGTTCTATCCCTAAATGAACAGTTCTAAAACAGACCCTTCCAGGGTCCGTGGAAGACGCTTCACTCCTTGCTTGCTTCCTTGTTGTTGTCATTTGCTTTTGTTCATTGGCGGCAGCAGGAATAGGAATCCAGGTACTCACACATGCTGGGCAAGGGCTCTACCACTGAGCTACACTCCCAGCCCTTTGAAAATTACAGTTTGAGACAGGGTCTTGCTAAATTACCCAGGCTGAGCTGGGCGTGGTGACGCATGCTTATAATCAGTGCGAGTTCGAGACCAGCCTGGGCAACAAAAGTGGGCTCAAGGCCAGCCTGAACTGCATAGTGAAACCCTGTCTCAAAAAAGATAAATAAATAAATAAACAAATAACCTAGAATGAATGAATGAATAAATAAATAAATAAATAAATAACTGACCTGGAACTAGTAGCCCTCCTGCTGTAGTCTCCTGGTAGCTGGGATTCAAGGCCTAATTGCCATGCCCAGATTTGCTTACTACTTCTAAGGCTGAGAAAAGGATAAAACAGGGACAGTTACATTAGTTAACACTTATATGGCTCTTTCCAGTGCTGGGCACTGTTCTAAGCATTGGGTATATAATAAACTTGGTGATCCTCCTAATCACCCCAGCATGCCGATTCTAACTCTCTCCCATTTTTCTTTTTTTTAAACTTTATTTATGATGGGCCGGGGAGATAGTTCAGGGGCACAAGTGCCTGCCTAGCAAGTGTAAGGTCCTGAGTTCAATCTCATGTTCCGAAAGACACAAAAAAAAATTCCACTAACTAATAATGGAGGTTACTCAACCAATTAAGGAACAGTGGGGTTGGTCAGAGCTGCTTTATTTATGTTATGGCCGGCTCAGCCTGCCCTGGGGGTGGGGCTGGTGCAGCATGTGGTGCCAGGGATCGAACCATGGTCCTTGCAGTTGCCTAAGTAGGAGCTTTAGACCACTGAGCTATCTCACCAGCCCTTTCTCCCATTTTTAATCAGATCCCTGAGGTGCAAGGAGTTGAAACATTTGCCAAAGGTCAGGCCCTCAGTCTGTGGCCCAGCCAGGAGAGCCCCTCCCCACAACCTCTGTCCTTGCAATTACCGTGCTAACTACCTCGCACGTGATCCCATGCTCCCAGTCTACAGCAGCCACCTGTGCCTAACTGGCTCCTCTGGCTCTGTCCTCCCGGGCAGTCCTCCTGAATCTGCCATTTCCTGGGAGCAGGGACTGTCATCTTTCTCTTCTCTGCCTCCTTGGCCATGAGCACACGACTGACGCTTCCCCACGCTTCCTGGATAAACTCACCGAGTGTGGGCCAGACGTTCCTTCTCCTCAGGGCCTGGGTGTCCTGCCAGTGCTCTGTGGGGCGAACACGTCACGGGCTCCTGACATCCCCACAGCTGACTACTTTGTGTCCCTGTGGTCCTCGTTGGCAGGAAGCTCAGTCCAAAATAGCTGCTGAGTCAATGTTATTATGTGACATTTTACCCCCTTGCCTGCATGCTAGGTGTGGTGAGCAAAATAACAGCCTCCAGCTGGGCTTGGTGGCACATACCTGTCATCGCAGTGCTAGGGAGGCTGAGGCAGGAGGACTGCCAGGAGTCTGAGGCCAGCCTCGGCAGCATAGTGAGATGAAGACAAGTCTGAGCTACATAGAGAGACCCTGTCTTGAGGACTGGGGAGATAGCTCAGTGGCATAAGCACCTGCCTGGCAAGTGCAAGGTCCTGAGTTTGATTGCTAGTACCCCCTCCCCTCTCCCATCCCCCAAAAAAGGTGAGGAAAGCTTTGGGCTGAGGAGATAGCTCAGTGGAATAAGCGCTTGTCTGGCAAGCACAGGGTCCTGAGTTCAATCCCAGGTACCTCAACACAACAAAACCAGAGAGAGAGAGAGAGAGAGAGAGAGAGAGAGAAGAGACCCTGTCTCAAAAAGCAAAGCAAAACAAAAAATAATCGCAACCCCATAATGCCCTATTCCCCAGAATTTATAGGTGTGCTGTTGCAGAGCCAAGTGGGGGAGGGGCACAGTCTAGCTGGAGTTGAAGCTGCAGCTCAGCCGACCCCCAGAAGGGCCAGTCTCCTGGATTAGGCAGCTCTAGTGTGACCATGAGAGTCCTCGTACGCCAGCATCCAAGTCAAATCTGCAGATGCTTCGGGCTGATTTTAAAGAGAGGAAAAGCTGGACATGGTGATGCACAACTGCAATGCCAGCCTCTAGGGAGGCTGAGGCAGGAGGATGCTGGGATGCACAGCCAGCCTGTGCTATGTAGTGAGGCCCTGTTCCAAAAAATAAAGATAAAAGAAAAATGCCATGAACCAAGGACTTCAGGCAGCCTCTAGATTCTCTCCCAGGGGTTCCAGAGGAATACAGCACCCCCATACCTTGATGTTAGCCCCACGAGACCTATTTCAGTGTTGTGAACTCTAGGTTGGTAAGATTACATTGTTTTATTTTTTATTTCTTAATGTATTTGGTATAGGGCCTCACTTTGCAGCTCAGACTCATAGTGATCCTCCTGTTTTCAGCCTCCCCAGTGCTGGGATTAAAGACATGTGCCACCACGCCCAGACTCAGTTGATGGCTCAGTGCACCCAGGGGTGGGGCTGGTGTGGCCTATGGTGTCGGGAAACAAATCCTGGTCCCTGTGCTTGCCTAAGCAAGCACTTAAATCTGTTTTGCTATCTTGACCGCCTTCTTGTGTTGTTTTAAAGTCACTAAATTTGCAGTCATTTTGTTGTTGGAAGCTAAGTTAGATAGAAATATTATAAGCAGTCAGATAGGGCAAGGCCTTCAAGAAGACAATATGGGGGCCGGCGAGATGGTTCAGTGGTCTAAAGCGCCTGCTTAGGAAAGCTCAGGCAACTGCAGGGACTGCAGTTCGATCCCCGGCACCACATGCTGCGCCAGCCCCACCACCAGGGCAGGCTGAGCCAGCCACAAAAAAATAAATAAGAAGAAACATACAAACACAACAAGCAAATAAATAAATAAAAATAAAAATTAAAAAAAAAAGAAGACAATATGGAAGACAAGGTGACTTTGTAACTTTGGAAGAAACAGATACTCCTGTAGTAGGCCAGACCTCAGGACAAAAGAGTAAGCAAATCCAACCACATATGTCCCTAGGGATGGGCAATGGGGATTTAGGTTTTGTTTTTTGTTTGTTTGTTTTTTGCAGTACCAGGGATTGAACTCAGGACCCTGCACTTGCCAGGCAAGCGCTTATTCCACTGAGCTATCTCCCCAGCCCTAGGGATTGATAAATAAATATCAATCACCTTGAAAGAGCCCGGAGTCACTTACCCAGCCCTCAACAGGAAGAGACCCGGTTCCATGTGGTTCTATATTTATGCCCCCTTGCTATGTGACTCACTTCTCCTTCTGATCCCAATTTAATCAATTTTACCTAAGCAATGGTACTTGTAATCTCATTGGTTGACCAGTTTTGTCCCACCTCATGCCCACCTAAGCAAGTTTCCATGTTCTCTGATTGTTTTTTTCAGGCACTGGCCTAGCAAAGAAACTGGCAAAAGGAAAAAGGGAAAGAGGCTTTATCATCTTTGAGGACAGTGAGAGAATCTGGGGAAGATGAAGGATTCTCTGGAGGTGAACAAAAGGAGGCTCAGGCTGTTATGGCCTTTTGCCAGGGGTGGAGTGTAGATATATCTGAGAAACTGGTTGGGATCTTTTTTAGGGCTGCAGGAAGGGTGAAAGGAAATTGCACCCTGGGCAGAGCTGGAGAAGGGAGAGGTGGTCTTGGGAAGATAAACTTTCATTTTAAGGGCTTCAGCCATATTAGATGACCGCCATAATGATTGAGCAATTTATACTGGGGCCAGAATCTATGATTCACCACCTTAGACCCGCCTCACCACTTGACTTTACTCTATAAAATTCCCTGAAAGAGACAGCTCCCCAGGGCAACCCACTCAGGCACCCTTTCTGTTCTTCTCTGGGACAGAAGCTCTCTTTCCCCCAATAAATCTTCTGCTCTGAATTCATTTGTTCCTAAAATTCATTCTTTGGTTTTAGAGAGCACAAAGTCATCCCAGGTACCTTTCAGGTTGGGAAGTTCATCCCCTAGGTCAATTTGTGTTCAAGAACCAGACAAAAAAGCCCTGATACTGGGTGTACAGAGAATAAAACACACTTGTTCTCTGTCCTAAAAATCTTGCTTACTAAACTGGATGAACACCTGTAATCCCAGCACTTAGGAGGCTGAGGCAGGAAGGTCTCTGAAAGTTCAAGGCCAGCCTGAACTGCAGAGAGAGACCCTGTGTCAACTTGTTGCAAGTAAAGAAAAACAAAACAAACAAACAAAAAAAAAAAACAAAACAAAAAGATCGGGTGGAGAAATGGCTCAGCGGTCTAAAGCTTAGGAAAGCTTAGGCAATCACTGGCACCACATGCTGCACCGGCCCACCCCTAGGGCAGGCTGAGCTGGCCATTTAAAAAAAAAAAAAAAAGACTCGCAGACTCTTTCTGGTGCTCAGGGACTCCTGCGGCAGACACACTTCTGCAGCAGCATTGACACATGTCTGGGCCAGTGGGAGATCTACCCTTTGTGGGGTCAAGAGCTTGCAAGTGGTGCTCAGGGTTCTCCCGGGCCTCTCTGACTACCCTACCCTTTACTGAGCACTTTCTGTATGGAGAGCTATACTATTACATAAAAATCTTAATTTCATCTCGGCCACAGCTCTCTGGGAGAGGTGGTTTTAGCAAACACTGAGTCTCTGAGAGGAAAAGTGACTTTCCTAAGGGCACAGGACCAGCAAGTGACCCACAACCTGCCGGACTCCAGAGCCCATGTATGCTGGCGCGAGCTCTGCCCCGTGGGCAGCCGGGCTCCACACACCTCCCGGCCCCACCGGGCCTGAAGGCAGTGGCTAGGCCTACCGCGCCCTGGGTTCCAGTAGCAGGGTGGAGTCCTTTGTTTGGGCAAACATGGTTCCCACCCACATGCACAGAAGGAGCTTTTCTCCGAGAGGCCAGAGGGAGGCTGTGATAAGCATGAGTCAGGAGAGCTACAAGGGGCTGCTCTGGATAAAACACTGGGCGGAGCAGGTGGGCTGGGGCAGCACCCCGCAGCAGCGCTGCATTGGAGGTACAGGTCAAGTTGGGGTGAAAGGTGAGCTCTGTCTGGGGAGAGCTCTAGCCCAGGCAACGGGCCCCAAGCCAGGGCTGGGATGTGGCCCTGGTCCAGCTCTTCTGGCGCAGCCAGCACTGCCTGGCCCCTGCCTGCCCTCTGAGGGGGCTGTGTGTCCATTCCGTGAGCTCGGCTCAACCCCACCCTCCATAGACTATTGCTCACGGAGGGAGAGGAATTAGCCAAAGCCGAAGGCAATGGTGACCACGACAGCTAAGACTGTGTGCTTGTGGACAAAGAAGCCAATCCCTGCAGAAGCTCCCCAGAGGGTGTCTAATCCTTCCGTTTCACAAGTGGGGAAACTGAGACTCAGAAAGTGGACTTCCCCAAGTCACCTCGCCAGAAGACATGGGGCCTCCCCAGCTCCAAAGCATACCTTGCTGTAGAGGTTGACGGCACACTTCAGATTGAACTCCTGTAGCTCAGAAAAAAACGTGGTGGGGTGGGGCCCGGTGCTCCCTGGCTGCTTGCAGTTCTCCCATGACCCTGGCTCTGGCCATGTGCTCGGTTGCCGCCCATTGGGGACTCAGAGCTCAGGAGTCTCTGGCCCGCAAAGGGTGTGTGTCTCTGCAAGGCGAACCACACTATCACACTCAAGTGGAAGGGAGAGGAAGTGACTCAATCATCAAAGGCCTGGTCTTCCTCAGGGAACCGTCCCTAATCACAATTATCCCGCTACAATAATACCGATTCAGAGAGCCGGGGCACTGTGTGGCCATGTAAACTGCTTCCTGTATCTGCCAAACCCAACAGCATTCGGCAATTAATAGAATCCAGCTCGGCCAACTGCTCCGATAAGGCCAGAGCCACACCGCGGCCGACCTTGTTGTTCTAAGGACGCGCAGGCCTCACATTGCAAAGTCATCCTCCCCTCTTCCTACAACAGCAGGCCACAGCACCCTGGGGTCTCCAGGAAACCAAGCAGAGGCCTACCCATTCAGCTTGGCTTTGAAATTCCATGGAGGTTGAAGTTATTTTTATTTTCCTTGCTAAAGAAAAATGAGAAGTCGGGCTATCCCCAGCACCCTCGTGGCAACTGGACGCTTTGGGGTTGAGCAAGACCCCCTGCAGCTCAGAACAGCTTTGTCTAATCCTGAACCTGACGCTGCTGTCCAAAGTTCAGGACCAAACAAGGTGGATTCTGTTAGACTGCATCCCTCTTAGCATGTCCCTTTTTTTTTTTTTTAATTTAATTGGGTGGCCAGCATCTTTGTTTCTTGTCACTGGGGCACTTTCTCATTTTTTTGAGGAGGGTCAAGGGCCTAACTTATCTGAAAGAGCTGACCAATTTCGAGTGACTAGTTTTGGATCCACAGGCCGACCTCCTCCTGAGTGAGGAGGAGGAGGCTGGCCAGGAAGCAGGAGGGGTGATCCTGGCCCTCTTCCCCAGGGAGTGACCTCAGGGCCTCCTTGCTTTCTCTCCCAAGAACAATGCAATGACGGCCAAGAGACTTTTGCCTTAGTAAGGCCTCGACAACCTTGGAGGTTAGAGAGGCCCCTATGATCGGGATATTTATTTATTTATTTTTTTTTTTTTAAATTTTATTTATTTATTTGTTTGCTTGTTGTGTTTGTTTGTTTGTTTATTTATTCATTTTGTGGCTGGCTCAGCCTGCCCTGGTGGTGGCGCTGGCGCAGCATGTGGTGCCGGGGATCGAACTGCAGTCCCCGCAGTCGCCTGAGCCCTCCTAAGCAGGCACTTTAGACCACTGAACCATCTCGCCGGCCCGATCGGGATATTTAAAACTGGCCCTCACCTCCCCTCCCGGGAAGACCCTCCGGAAGTGATTTGCAAATTGCACACAGGGGAGTAAGGTCCTCTGATTTAGGCATTTTGTGTTGCTGTGTGCCAGGGCCCATGTGGTGAAGACTTTTTAAAGCTCTACTAGTTTTGAAGCTCTCAGAGAAGACAGTGGAGAAGAAGAGCAGCGACAGAATTAAGGGGATACTGCGGAAAGGGGGGGGGCTTTATTACTTGGATTAGGGGTGCTAGAGGCTCCTTACACTGGTGCTTTCTAAATTGTCTTGAGCAAAGCATTGGAGAAAACAAATCCAAAAAGTAGCAAGATTTTACATTTATTAAAGGGAGGGAAAGAAGTGCTCTCTACAGAGGGAGTTTGGACGTAGTAAAAGAAAGAAAATGAGTATACTACAGGGTAAGAGCAGACAATTGTGGAAGAGAAAATAGTGGCAGAGCTCAGTGGGTAGGGTCCTTTTTGTATCTCCCACTCCTTGGGCTGACGTCAGGTCTGAGCCCCCTCCAAAAAAAAAAAAAAAAAAAAAACCGCTCAAGTTCTCGCGAGAGGTCCGTGTGCAGGACTTTGAGAACTGATCTGCGCATGCGTCCTGGGATTTAGCCATTAACAGGTTCTTCCTGCTTCCGTGCTGTCTGCAGTTCCCCGATCTCCTGCCTCAGTGGTGAGCTGTGAGGAGTTAGTCGGGACTTGACGCTTCCTAGCTGTGTGCCCGTGGACAAGTTGCTTTCAAGGAGTGA